>LPNX010163921.1:11550-22084 GCA_001517045.1 Pseudotsuga menziesii
CAGGATCTATCCCTACATAAGTTGATTGAATTTAGATAAATTATTTAGTTCTCTTACCAAATAAGAGACTCATGAATATGAATATGAAATTGTAAATTCATGAATATGAAATTTATGAAATTGTAAACTATGAAATTGTAAATTGTAAATTTATGAAATTGTAAATTCATGAATATGAAATTTATGAAATTGTAAACTATGAAATTGTAAATTGTAAATTTATGAAATTGTAAACTATGAAATTTATGAAATTGTAAACTATGAAATTGTATATTGTAAATTTATGAAATTGTAAACTATGAAATTGTAAATTTATGAAATTGTAAATTGTAAATTGATGAAATTGTAAACTATGAAATTGTAAATTTATGAAATTGTAAATTCATGAAAATTTATGAAATTGTAAATTCATGAAAATTTATCAAATTGTAAATTCATGAATATGAAATTTATGAAATTGTAAACTATGAAATTTATGAACTATGAAATTGTAAACTATGAAATTTATCAACTATCAAATTGTAAACTATGAAATCTATCAAATTGTAAACTATGAAAATGAAAATCAAATTGCATAACTTTGAAATTTATCAAATTGTAAACTATGAAAATGAAAATCAAATTGCATAACTTTGAAATTATACCTATATCAATGGGATTTGCTTCCTCCATCACAGCTTCATTTGGAATTTCTTCTTCTCTCAGGATTGTTTTTTTTCTCCTCTTCCTTTCTTTATCTTTCTCTCTTTTCTCTTCAATTTTGTTTTGATTTCTTTCATTTCTTCTTGTTCGACGTTGGTTGCTTCCCATTGTGATTGATCAACAATCCAAATTGATACCTGCAAAACAATCTACAATGCTAAATTTGTATTACAAAACAAACATTTTTTCAAAGAAATTAGGCAATTTTGAAGGAGAGTTAGCTTAGTATGAATTATGTTTATATAGAGTTTGATCAAAAATTCGGGTGGGAAAGATGGTTGGGGTGTCATTAATATTTGTAGGTGTCATTAATGTTTGAATTCACTCTCGGGATTTTTCTCCAAAGGCGTTTACATGACTAGGACCTCGACCGAGCTAATACCTCGACTAAGCTCATACCTCAGTCGAGGTCTTAACGAACCCTCGACCGAGGGTTTGTTAAACCCTCGGTCGAGGGCTTTACAAACCCTCGGTCGAGGGTTCGTTAAGACCTCGACCGAGGTATTTAAATGCCTTGGTTGAGGTTTATACCTCGGTCGAGGGCTTAAGAAAACAGACTTAGCCCACATTCAAGCAAATGAAAAATTTCCTGTGCCTTGCAGAGGTGTAAACCCTGCCATTCCCAGCACATGAATGAGTAGAGTTGATACCGATAAATTCACCAACGAATCTTCTATCCATTGAGGTATCATACATGCATTTTGGCATTCATATGAAATTTATTTTTTAATTACTTCTAAAACTTATACTTAGAAAACCACACTGCAACTTCGAAGCAACTCAAAGAAAAATCCGCAGAGTTAAAAATACACAGCCAAAAAATTCTTAAAAATGCACACATCACATATCGACGTGTCCTCTTCAAAAGGGTATCTTTGGTTTTTCAATTTTAGAAAAAATAGAAAAAATTCCTTTACGTGGACAAATATGTGTTTAAAACAATGCTGAAATCGAATGTGGTCACTTTCGAAAAATAATAAATAATAGTATAATGTGAAAAAAATTAACAAAAAAATATGCACATCACACTGCATTTTATGTATATCATGCTCATATATTTATTTTTTTAAAATTATTAATGCAAGATTGAATTACTCTACGTGGACACGAGCCACTTATTAGCTTCTTCAAATTTTTAAGGTCACACAGTTCATTAAATGCAAAAATTCACACATTAAATGACATCGGAATATTTAAAAAAAAATATCACTATGAAGCCAACATAATATTCTACAATTTGTTTTTTTACTGCAAGGAAAAATTCACATGGAATATATTCGTTTTGAGGTCTTCTATCTAGCACATGAGTAAAAAATCAGGTTTTCATCGCCAAATTTGGCCAAAAAGTGTTACCCATCTTCATGGAATCACCCACATAGATATCAGAATCTAAGATAGGACAGTTAAGGAACAATGAATGGGTTATATGATGATCATCAATATCAATAGAAGCTCCATATGTTACGTCTTTTTCATCAATAGTATCACAAGAAGAAAAATCACCTTCAAGAGACACAGAAAAAGATGGCTCTTCAATATTTGTTTCTTCATTGAAGGAGGAAGCATTCGAATCAAGGAGAGTAGAAGCAACATGAACTATATGAGAAACTTCTTCATCATGATCAACTTCTTCAGAGAATGTAGAGGCCAAGAAATCTTGAGAGAGAGAACAAGAGGATATGGTGGGTTCGCTCCATGCTTCATCTTCTATTTCCTACAAATCAAAAGCTCTGTCCAAAATTTTCCAAAGCTCAAATGGAAATTTAGAAAAATCTATGACATGATGTATATTTGGAGACATTTCCAAGCACATGATTCCATAAGCTCTATCACAATTATTCATCCAATCAATCTTCTCTTCATAAGACTCGGGTTCGCTCAATGCACCAATGGAGACATCAAAGAGACATTGCCTCTTCAAGTATGCACTCATCTTTGGCTTCCAACTAGCATGGTTGAAAGGAGATAGTAGAGGAAATTTTGAATCCATATTGAAGTTGTTGATATGCTCTAGGATATACTCTATGTAACCTACAAAACAAACTAGGAGAAAATCTTGTAAGCTAGACAAGCTCTTCTTAAGAGAGGGATAGGAGACTGGATGCGCTCCTCAACTTTGTAGAACTTGATCAACCTTGATGCTTTGATACCATGTAGAAGATGGCAAGGTTGTGTTCCATGTAGCTCTGATACCATCTAGAAATAATAGATCAATGCTATGAGAAATGATGCTAAGAAGAAGCACAGGAAATATATCTTGCTACTAAGAATTCTCACAAGCATACACAAGAAAAATAGAGAGAAGAAAAGAGACTCAATCACATGAATGAAGAGATGAATATTGGTGTGTATCATTCCATTGAATAATGATGAATAATAGTTTACATAAATAGTACATCCCTCATAGGAAAATCGAATTGTATGGAGACAACTCATAAAGCTCAAAAAGGTTGACTTACCAAAATATAGCAAACCCCCATAGGTGGCTAAAGCACTTCCCAAATCTATCAAGGACCTCACGAGTTGGAAAAATCATGAGTGAGTTGTCAAGGAGATGGAAAAAAAAATGCTAATCCTAGAAAATGGAGGAAAAGTCATGAAGGATGGGTTGGAAACAAAAGCACCCAGTTTCCTAGTTTGACTAGCTTTACCTTATCCATAGAAAAGCAGAATAAAGCAGAATCTACTGTAAAGTGTTGTATATTAATTCTGGATGGTCAAAAGGTGATCAAGATCAACCCATAATTAGAAATAAATCATTCCTGGGATATATATGGCATGTATTGACTTTAAGGTGCAAGTGGATGCCAACTAATTAAGCTAGTGGGTGAATAATTAATCAAATAATGATTAATTATTTTATCCTAAGTTATGAGTGGGTTTAATATATTCCAACAAATATCCCAACTACCAAAAACTTTAGGCTTAGCAAGTGATTCTCAATTCACTAAGTGGATCTTCTTGCCAGTGACTTCACCGCTCCGTAAGAAGTTAAACATATTTTTTCTTAAAATGCTCATAATAAAAACAGGTATACAATCCAAGGAGAGCCAATAGACTAGAATAGCAACAAGAAATGCTTTAATGAGAACCACTCTACCTCCCAGTGGCAGGAAACGATGGGACCAATGATTAATTCTTGTATCAAACTTCTTTACTAGCCAAATCCAATCAATAGTCATGTAGTTAACGGGTTTGAGATAAAAAACCAAATATTTGAAAGTTGAAACCCGACTCAATAGGATCCATCCTGAATGGAAAAAAAAATGAATATGTCGAGAATCCTCCAAAGAGACACCATTGCATAGAAAGTCTGATTTCTCTTACCCGACTAACATAGTAGAAGCATTGCAAAACAATAGTAGAATGTCAGTAAAATCCCTCCATTCATTAACATCTCGAGAGCCATAGAGAACTACATCATCCACAAAAAAGAGGTGTGTAACAGACAAAGACAACGAGAACTTGATCCCAAGAAGCTTTCCGTGTCTCTTGGAACTATAAATCAATAGGATTAATCCTTAAATTACTAGGAGAAATAGCAATAGGGATAGTGGGAAACCCTAATGCAATCCCTGAGAAACATTAAAGAAATTGGATGGAGAACCATTAATGAGAACTGCAAAACAGGTCGAAGAAACACAAGCCATGATCCAATTAGTGGATACAAGAGACAAACCATACTAAGCTAGTATCAGTCTCAAAAATCCCAACTTCACACGATTGTAAGCCTTGATAAGTTCCATCTTCAGAATATGAGCCTCTATATTATTTACTTTGATAGAGTGCAAACATTCATGGATAATCCCAACAACTTTAGTGAATTGTCAATTATCCAAGAACCCAAATTCTTCCTTGGATAAAACCTTCACCATCGTTGGTTTAATCCGATAAGGAATCACCTTAGAGATAACCTTGTAGGCCAAGTTGCAAAGTGAAATCAGATGAAAGTCAGCGAAAGAAGTCGACTTTTCACATTTCGGGATTAAGGTAAGAAAGGTAGAGTTAAAAGATTTAGAAATATACCCCTCATTTCTTGATTTTTCAACAACCACCAACAATATCAAAGAAAGCCAAGAAAATTTGCACCATCTAGTTGTCAAGGCCTAGATTTTTATCCTTTGCAAAACATGTAAGGATCCCTTCAATTTAATCTCTAGTCACAGGACTATCAACGACCATAGCCTCCTCCCTAGTGAAAAATGAGGGATAGTGTTTGATTACCTTTCATTGATAAGAAATCATCACAGACATCGGGTCCTTAAATTGTGTGGAAAAAGGGACAATAGCCTCCTTCTTCAATAAAACTTGTGAGTGATATCACTGTCCTTGATCATCTTTCATATCCCATATAGTATTGGAATTACGCCTAGAATTTGCAAAGTTAATGAAAATTTTAGTATTAGCATCCCCTTCCTGTAACCAGGTGGCCTGACACTTGACTCTCCAAGCAACAACCTTCTAATATAAAAGAACATTCTTTCAAGAATCCAACAAAGCTAGTGATTCATAGTCTTCATGAGAAAGAGCACCTCAATAGGCTTGGAGAAATACCTTATGAATATCATGCTTAATCTCTTCAAGGTATTTAGCATCCTATAGTTTTTTACATTTTTCCCACTTTGATACCAAAGAATTCAACAATTTAAGCTTAGGAACCAATCTATGCATAACATTAGAATCATCCTCAACCCAAAAAGTGGGCTAAGAGTTACGAATCATAGCAATGAAATCCAAATCCCTGAGCCAAAAGTGATTGAATTTGAAAGGAAATATCAGCAAGGTAGAACTCATTTCAACTTGAAAACAAATCGACATATGATAAGAGATCGAATACTGTATGACCCAATATCGAAAATGATCTACACTATACACCCATGAATCAGTAACAATAACCCGATCCAATCGCTTACAAAACCCAGAATCCCCAGCACACCCATTTTTCCAAGTAGGAAGAATTTTATCCGGAGGAACATCCATAAGCCCATGCTGCAGAAGTAGTTGAGAGAAATAAAACCCTATAGGATCCGATCGACCAGAAGAGACCCAAATCTCCACCTTTGAAATAGTAAATTTAAGATCGGCAATCATAATGAGAATTGGAAAATTCAAAATACTACTATTCAAATATTCTTGCAGTGAATAGGTCCTATGCATTTGTCTTGTTAAAGCATGAAAAAGGAAGGATACTAAAGACAAACTAGGTGCCCTTTAATGCTTCTTTATATAATTATTTCCTCATCCTCCTGGAAGTTTCTTTGGAAGATAAGATTTTACCCCTTTCAATGCCTCACGTACGTTTTATGTAGTTAAATAATGTTTTTTTGACACTCAATCAATACTTTATTAATATAAATATCGGTAAATTTGTAATTAGGAAATTGTGCCTTTATTTGGGACCCATTTTAGATCATTAAAAGTTTCATTTAATAAACTTCCTCCAAAGTATTTTAATGCCACATGCCCAAAATAGTTATGACTATATTTTAATTTTTGGGCATGATAATGAACATATCACTTTAGGAAACCACTCCCATGATGTTTTTCATGTCTTCAACTTTCTACAAATCTCGCATTTGTGTAATATGACATATTTTTCTCAAGTTATGAGCTTTAGAAGTCAAGGTTCCAACATGCTCACTATAGGAAACCACATGGACCTGATTATTCCTTGATATTTTGAGGCAAGTATTACAAGATTTAGCTCCTAAAACTACTCCTAGGATGTTTTTCATCTCCTTAGATTTCCAATGAACTATTGTTTTGTCAATCTTGACATTGGGAGGTCAAGTTATGGTCTATGGAAGGAGAAACAACCACCATTTATTTCCCGCCTTGTGCAATTTTAGCCATTGATTAAGATTCACTTTATGTATTCCACATGAACCAAGGGAGGGATATGCACACTATTTAAAAAAAACAAGTTTTCAATTATATTTTATTGTGAATATAAGGAGATTCATGGATCCCCATGCAGTTTGTGATATCCTCCTCAATAAGCTTGTAAAAACCTAAAAATAAATGAACATGCCATCATTTGGACCCAGACCCTTGTCATTCTAAAAAGAATGTAGAACCACACAAAGCTCCTCTTTTGACAGTTCTTCCATAAAATTAAGAGTATCTCCTTCAGTAACAATATTGGGTAATAAAGTTGCCATTCATACCACTAGGAATGATGTTAATCTTGAGGTTCTAGGGTTTCTTATTCTTCTTGTGCATCCTGATCTGAGTCCAACTTGAGTCCAAGTGGGCACTTTGAAAATTGGACCTAGTCGATTGAGCCTTCTCCCTTTTGTTATTACTATTTTTGAACCCCTCTGTATCGACCACTCTTTATTATTATATAATTATATTCTTTATTTACAAAAATAGTGTTCATTATTTATATATTGATTTTGATATAATAAATCAAAAACATTTTCCCATTAGAAAAACAATTGATGCACAGTTTGATTTTATTTTAATTTTGTGGATGAGATTACCAATTGGAAGAATATATAAAACTTTGCCCAAACGTATACTATAGGCCTAAAAGATTAATTACCAAAATGTTGGGTATATGTTATATTCTTTGCATGTGCATATGGAGGGGAGGTGCGCATGTCAGCGATGCAGCTCGGTGATCCCAAAAGCACCTTCACGGAAACAGGTTGGAGGCTGTTTCCAATGTGAACGTAGCGAGCAATTTTTTTTGGCTATTCATAGAATTTATGGCTATTTATAGAATTTGTCTAAAAATATGTAACTTAATCCCGGTTAATGGATTGGAGTCTTTTTCTAATCCGGGTTAACGGATTAGGGTATTTGGATGCTGCTGAATACCTATATTTTGTGTTGTATTGTGAGGATTCATAATGTAATGAAGAGAAAATAGGAGTTCTGGCTCCAAGGTTTTTCTGGTTTTCCTGGTGTTGCACCTGCAACAAGTTCCCAAAATTCTAAAAATTTTGGGGCCCTCCTTTTCTTCAAGTTAGTGAGTTCTTTTCTTGGTTTCATCTTTTGATTTTAGCTTATGAAGGTTGAAGTGCTTTCTCGAGTCTTGAATGCTGTAAGTTGAATGGTTTCTCATCGTTTAAAAGCTTGAGGTTTTTTCCATCTAAAATCGAGCCCTCTGTTGTTTTGCAAAAAACCTTTTCAAGCCTTCGCTCAAAGTTTCTTGTATCAGGAGATTTTCATTTGACTGCCCGACCGTTGCGGGTTTCCTCCGGCTTCTAGTTTCTCTTACCCGTCCCACCGTTGCGGGTGGCTTCCAGGTCATCATTTTCGGTTGTCGGGCTGACCTTTCGGGTGCCTTTGAACTTTTAGTTGTTTCTATCCTGAGCCCGCCATTGCGGGTGTTCTCCAGATCGTCCAAATATTGTGCCACGTCGATGTAGCGGGTGCCTATTGACTCTTGTTTGGCTTGGTCATGCCGTCGTTGCGGGTGGTCTTCAAGTCCGCATGTTTTTGTTTCGCGACCGCCGTTGCGGGGGGGTTTCGACTCTTGAGTTTCGTTTTCATCGCGGTATGTTCCGGGCGTTGTCTCTCTACCGTATCGGAGGGGGAGGAACACTGCTGTCCCCGCCGTTGCGGATCAGCATAGACTCTTAAATCCTCGTCTCCCACCGAACCGTGCTTTTTGAGTGTTTTTTCCTCGTTGCGGACAGTGAAGTGTGGAGGATGTTCTGCCATTGCGGGGAAGGCCAGACTCTTGGTCGTCCGACCAAGGTTTCCGTCGACGCCCGATATGGGATTCTCGTTCGCGGGATATTTGTAACTGATCGGGCGAGTTGGGACTGGAGTTGGTCCGCCGTTGCGGATGGTATGAAGCTTGTGACGCCCGACATAACTTTTGGAGCCGCCCCGATTGATGTGACTCCTCGCACGTGTGGCGTTGTTCATATATGTATGGCGACAAACAGGGTTTTTTGTATTGTTTTCGATCACTGTTGCGAGGAGTCGAGCTGTCTCGTTTCGAAAGAATCGAAGGGTTAGCTGTCACTGTACCGGTTTCCACGTGGCGAGGGCGGATCTCCAACTGTCATTAGCTTGATCACTGCGTTGATTGCCAGGTAGGTGCATCTCATCCTTCATTTGCGTTTAACGTTGTTGGTTTTCCACCGAGTTTTGGGGCCCCGCGTTTTTCTTCCTCGTCCAGCTAGGATTTTGGTTTACTTAGATCGTTTTTTTCTCTTGACCTAGGGTGAGGGGGGGACGTTTTCTTTAACCTTTTAAGCCTTTTCTGTCTGCCCGTAGTAGTTGCTTGTGCGCTAGGGTTGGGAGTTTGAGGCGCAGACGGCCGTTATGCCGTCTGTGCCAGGCTTCGGTATGCAGTCGCGATGAGTAGAGACTGCGTTGTTGATGAATGTTTAGTGGTCGGGTGTGGACTGGCCGCAGTTGCTATGATTTTTTTCCTGGTTTTCCTTTTTTACAGTCCGGGGTTGTGCGCCGTCTCGGTGGGAAATTATTGGTAGAACCTGGGACTGGCTCGACCGGGATAAATAGAGTTGAGAGGATTGTTTTTGACAGTGTCGCCTTCTCACTGCGGCCCGTGTTGATTGAGCCACCTTTCACGATCTAGTTTTTGTTGTTGGCCGCCTAAAACCCCAGTTAGGGTCGAAAGAAAGTGTCGCTGGTAATGCGGTTTTCATTAAGGATAGCGTGGGTCGGTTTCGATGAGGATACCTTATCCTGAGATGTGGTCGTTTCCCACCAGGGTGGGTGAGAGTGTTAGCAGCATAATGTTTTCTTCGATGCTGGTCGCTTGCGTTTCTGTCGCAATGGGCCTGCTGGGCCGTAGGGTTGAAATGTCGACTGATTAAGCCGGAGACTGTTAATTTTTCTCTTTGCGTGTGATAGGCATTGGAATGTTAATTGCATATCGCATCTACATATAGCGTGCACATATTGCTTCGATATATCACTTCCATAAGAAATGACAAGCCTCATAAGAGCATAGGTTACATGCCAACACTAATATGACTGATAAATTTGATGCATGTGGAATATATCATAAGGCAATTCCCTGAGCATAGGCTACATGAATTCCCTGATCATGATAAATTTGCAGGGATGTTGCAAACAAGGCAGCAGGAAGGAGAAGCCAAGGTCCAATGTATCAGAGCCCTTGATGAGCCGATCCTGAGAAATGAAATCGGACACGCAGCCATTAGTGTACAGCTCTTGGAGGAACAGGTGCGTCTGAACACGGCCAGGATAGAGGCTATTCAGAAACAAGTAGATAAGTTCGAGTTGAATATACAATTCTTAGAACCCCACTCGTTTGAAGGACTCACTGCTGAGGCAGTAGCGTGGAGGAAATTTTTGGAAAACCAAGCGGGACCCTCCTCCTGAGAAGGACCGGTCAACTTTTGTGTAAATTATTATTTTGTAGAAGGTTGTAGGAAAATGAAGCATTGGGAAGCCTAAAGGTCACTTTGGGCAGCCCAACCATTTTTTGTTGTTTGTATAAAACTAGGGAAGAGAGACAAGAAAAGGGTTTTTTCCAAGTTACACTGGATGACCTATTGTAAGAAGAACTATTTCCTTTTGCAATAAAGATTTTAGTTTGCCTGTTGGAGAAAGAGTTGTGGAATTTTCCAAATTATGTGCAATAGATGGCAGGAAGATGAACTATTTTGTTTTTCAGCTTATGTCCATGAATTGTGAGATCGTTCTAACTCTGTGACTTATGTCTTGTTGAATGATTTCTGGTTTATTTTGTGGAGAATTCACTTTTAGTAATGATGGTGCTTCACATAACAGTTAGCTATCTGATTGTTGGAATAATTTCTCTTTCATGTGCTGTAAATACAAGTATCAGCTACCTGTAATTGTGTTTATCATACAT
>LPNX010163921.1:29183-90048 GCA_001517045.1 Pseudotsuga menziesii
TTGTATAGTACACAAGGAGGTTGTTAGACAGGTGTATATAGATGGAGTTGGTCATTTCCTATTCCAGAAGAAGAAGTCTGCCTACCCTCCTCTGCCTTTTAAGTTAGGTAGTTGCAGCTTCGCAAATGTGAAACAAGCTCCTGAATTTATACAGGAACTAGAAAAGTTCCGTTTCGGGGAGATGAGCTTTAGACGAAATGATACTCATGACAGGGTGGCTGAGCACTGTAGGAAACACAAAGTATTTTATGAGTACACTCAACATTTTGACAATGATGAATCCGTGTTCAGGAGGGCCTCTAACATGATAGCGCTCAGCAAGAGATTCAAACCAAAAGGTGGAAAGGGATCTGAGCAGGAGAAGGATGAGCGAGCTAAGGCTGAGGAAACAGCCAAAAGAATAAGGGAGGAAGCCCAGAGACTGGAACAAGAAGCTACAGAATGGCTCCAGAAAGGAGAAGAAGAAAAGAGGAAAGCTGCCCAGGAAGCAGCCGAAAAGGTAAAGGAAACAGCCAGAGAGGCAGAGGAGGCTGCTAAGCAAGCAGCTAAGGAAGCCCAGAGGAAACTAGATGAGGAACTTCGACAACAGGAAGCCGAGAAAATAGAGTTGGCACAACAGCAGGCTTCTAGATCACAAGCAGAGAAAAGCCAGGGTGAGGAAAACCCTGAGGTACAAACCCCCCAAGTACCTACTAGCGTCACCCCTACAACCCCCACACTCCAGTTAGTACCCTTTACATAGAAGAAAGGGGAAGAGGTGCCTGATTTCAGTACAGTGTACTATGACAGAGCCACCAAAAGGATCATGAGGAGAACCGAGAGGAAAATAGAAGCAGAAGGGATGGCCAGTACCATGATAACTGACAAAGCTGTGATGCTCGGAACAGATAAAGATCCAAGGTTTGTCATCAGGGCTGGGAAGGCAGCCATACATGCTACGGAGGATAACATAGACCGTATGATGGTAGAGATAGAATCCTCCAAGAAGACCACCTCTCAGCTCAAGGACCCCTTGAGAAGGGAGAGAGAGGAGGGCAACAGACTAAAAAGAAAATACGAGCATGTACTCAAAGAGGTGGAGGTCACGAAGCATGAAATTCATGCTATCCAGCAGGAAGCACAAGCAAAAGAAACAACACAAGAAGCCTTGAGTAAGGCACATCAAGAAATTCAGGACTTAAAGAGCGAAAGGGAACAAATGAAGACACAGATAGAAGACCTGATGGAGCAGCAGAAGGACATCTACGAATCCAACACCTTATATGTTAGAGAGCTGAAAGAGCAGCTGGAGGTAGGCAAGGAGCAACAGGTAGATCTGCAGCGAGTCAAAGAACACATCCTGGATCAGAAAGCTAGGATGCTGCAACTGCAAACGGAACTGGAGGAAGAAAGGTGTCAAGTCCTGCAGATTGATGGCAGGCTAGATGAAATATTAGACACAGCTTCTTATTTTGTGGACAGGTCGCAAGACATCCTTGAGGTACTGACTTCAAGGATAACCAGGGTAGAAGATGATCAAGAAGTCCCAGCTGAGCTACCAGTCAAAGATAAGCAGGCTTTGAAGCGGGACCATGATCTGATAGAGTTTGCTATTATTACTGCGGAGGACTTCCAGAAGACAGTGAAGAAAATGAAGGGAGCATGCGCAGAGTTCTTTAGAAGAGCCCTGGTCACCTATAACCGCTGTCAAGTGGAAGCTGAGCATAGGCTACACGAATTCCCTGATCATGATACATTTGCAGGGATGTTGCAAACAAGGCAGGAGGAAGGAGAATCCAAGGTCCAATGTATCAGAGCCCTTGATGAGCCGATCCTGAGAAATGAAATCGGACACGCAGCCATTAGTGTACAGCTCTTGGAGGAACAGGTACGTCTGAACACGGCCAGGATAGAGGCTATTCAGAAACAAGCAGATAAGTTCGAGCTGAATATACAATTCTTAGAACCCCACTCGTTTGAAGGACTCGCTGCTGAGGTAGTAGCGTGGAGGAAATTTTTGGAAAACCAAGCGGGACCCTCCTCCTGAGAAGGACCGGTCAACTTTTGTGTAAATTATTATTTTGTAGAAGGTTGTAGGAAAATGAAGCGTTGGGAAGCCTAAAGGTCACTTTGGGTAGCCCAACCATTTTTTGCTGTTTGTATAAAACTAGGGAAGAGAGACAAGAAAAGGGTTTTTTCCAAGTTACACTGGATGACCTATTGTAAGAAGAACTATTTCCTTTTGCAATAAAGATTTTAGTTTGCCTGTTGGAGAAAGAGCTGTGGAATTTTCCAAATGATGTGCAATGGATGGCAGGAAGATGAACTATTTTGTTTTTCAGCTTATGTCCATGAATTGTGAGATCGTTCTAACTCTGTGACTTATGTCTTGTTGAATGATTTCTGGTTTATTTTGTGGAGAATTCACTTTTAGTAATGCTGGTGCTTCACATAACAGTTAGCTATCTGATTGTTGGAATAATTTCTCTTTCATGTGTTGTAAATACAAGTATCAGCTACCTGTAATTGTGTTTATCATACATGGAGTTAATGCATTACTAAATAATAATCATTTTCTGGCTCCCCGGGGATAGGTAGTTAGTTGTTTAGATAGTTAGTTGTTTGTTTCCTGGTCGCACATGTGGTTTAGATGTTGTGAACATAAGATGAGAGGTAAGAACCTGCGCAGCACATTGTGTGGTTCCCAGCATCCTTGTCACCTTGCATGGTTTAGATAGGCATATGCATTGCATTGGAAGTCAAAATACAAATTCCGGTGGATCGGGCCGCAACCGGTAAAGCCTTTTTGTTACTTTGACCTACGGTAGCCGGACCGTAAACCGGACGGATTCCCTATACCAAACAGTCAGCGGGCTAGTTGGGAACGCTGATTGGGGAGAATCCCTTACTGTTGCCGCCTGTGAATTTCCAGGCCTCAACACCCGGTTAAGGGTTTCCAGGGTAAATCTCAGTGTTTATGTGTGAATGATGTGTTTTGATCTCTATTTTGCTTAAAAGAATCTGTATGCTTTACTTCTCTGCATAGGTTTAAAACTTACATGTGGTATGAGAGCTCGATTTTGGCATTAGGGGAATGCCTTTGCTGCTAAGGGTTCGACGTGGTTGATAGATCTCGGGTCTGTGATGGACCTGGGTTCAATGGGAGCTTTGCAATGTTGATTTGTGCATTGAAAGAGAATGGAAAGCACTTCAAGAATTGAGATTGAGAAATTTAATGGCTAGTTTGAGTTATGGAAGCTCAAAATGGAGGATCTTCTGGTAGATCGGGAACAACGGATTGTTGTGGATCTGGGTACGAAACCCACTGCAACATCACAAGATGATTGGGATAAATTAGAAACAAGGGTGAGGAGTACAATACGATTTTGTTTATCAGACTTTGTGTTGTTGAACATATCTGGTGTAGCTAGTCTAGTAAATCTATGGGCAATACTAGGGAGTTTGTATCAATCAAAATCCCTTGTGAACAAGTTGTTTTTGCAAAATAAGTTGTTTCACCTCATAATGGATGAGAATGACACTATAATAGGGAATTTGAATGTCTAAAATACTCTGGTAAGTTAGATAACCTCTGTTGGTATTAAAATGGCCGAAGAAGATAAATGTATTACATTATTGTGTTCTTTTCCAGATTCCTGGGACAACCTAATTGTTGTAATAGGTCACGGGGGTGTCACTTAGGGACCAATATGATATCACGTTCGTTCATATTGGGGGGTTAAAAAAAAAATTTAAACCAATATATCGGCACTATATTAAGGGTAAAAAGTTTTTTTCTTTTTATTTAGTATATAAATATGCAATATCATGAGGCATGGTTTATTGCAAATGTTTGCTCGTGCCTCTGCCATATGCCTACGTGAAGCTACATGTGTGCTGCATAGCGTTTTTTTTCCACTGGATTTGCTCGCGGGTTTGTGGTGGGTTTGCACCTCTGCCATATGCTTGCGTGAAGCTGCATGTGTGCTGCATAGCGTTGTTTTCCACTGGATTTGGTCGTGGGTTTGTGGTGGGTTTACACCTCTGCCATATGCCTACATGAAGCTACATGTGTGTTGCATAGAATTTTTTTCCACTGGATCTACTGCTTATGCTATATATACTACTGGTTCTACTACTAGACCACCTGAAACTGTCTCTGGACCTGGAACTAGAACCCACGCCTTTGATTTCTTAGTCGCTAGGCCAACCTATGCCTTTGTTAAAGGTGCCGGGTCAATTGGAGTACATGAAATAGAAACAAGAATTTACATTATATAAATGTTAAATCCTACATAAAAGTAAGTTACCAAGACCATGGGAAAAGAAAACAATTGATAATGAACAAGTCGAAGAAGACATATTTTGAAGGAAACGAATTGGAGAACATTGGCGAGCATAGGATGATGTAGGTGGGCCCATAGGTGGATGTGATATATGGAGGTACATGAAGGAGGGAGTCTATAATGAACATCGGTAAAGAGTATAAATTTCTATAAAGATCGTAAGTCAAATTTTGGCATGTGATAAGTTTTTTTACAAGAAGTGAATGCTTGTATTTCTTCGAGGGAAAGAGTTGGTGTAGAGGGGTAAAGAACCTTCTTTGAGTTGACACTGATTTCTCTCAACCGTTCAATAGCATTGAACATCTATGTGTTCACTAACAGGGTGAAAAGGTATTGTCATGAAGTTAGCTTTAGAGAGATTTCCTTCAAGCTCAAGGTTATGTGGATAGAAGGAACAAGTCTTTAGCAAAGACCAGAAAGATGTGGGTTGTTGCATCATCAAAATATGTGACATTGCTTATTTTCCCAGTGTTGTCTTGGAGGGAAAGTTTTAGTATGTACCTTTAATCACACTCTTAGAAGACACCATCATATTTACTGCAATGCCACATGTTGTTAGTTTTATGTGAAATCTCCCTGCATTGTATGCCATCAACAAAGAGAGGGAATGCAAGGAAGTGGGAGTCGTCCATGTTAATTTCAATGATAGAAGCGAGTATAAAGATCCATATTTCCTTCTGAAAGGGTTTCATGTTTTGTAATTATGAGAATGTTTTATTTTGGTATGCTTGAGGCGAAGAGGTCATATACTTCTGGATCAATGATGGTAAAGCTGCACAAAGTCCATTGTCATGGAACCATTTTTAAAGGATATGAGGTGCCTCAATATATGGGTTAATAAGAATTCTACTATTAGGAACACTTCCAATTTTCCTATCATTGAACTCAATAAAACAATCACCCTTGAATGTGAGGACCAGAGGCTTTTCAAAAGAATGCAAGGAAGCAAGTTGAGATCCCTCATTATGGAAATGATGTCACCAGAGTGTGACATTTACAATTAAGTATGTCATGTCTCTCAGTCCAAGAGTTCTCCCAATGGTTTCTAATTCATCTATTTTTCGAACTATCAATTCTAGGGAAACAAAAATGATCATTCCCATAAGGTCAACCATGGGATTTAACTTTGCAATTTAAAGGTCATTTATCGTATTAGAGTGGAAGCAATGCAAGAGAATAGAGGGGAAATCTTGTAATTAAGGTTGGATGGTTGACATGGTAGAAAGGATGATCTCAAGATGGATTCTCAAATGGTTGTACGCATGGTTTATTTCTTTGATTGTGCCATTAGAGACAATGCACACTATTCCAATTTGAATTTGGGAATAAAAGGAATCTTCTAAATCATTAAACATGGAGACATAGATCTCTTCTCCGTAATAATTTCGTAAGTGTTCTTTGGTAATTGTACTCATGGATGTTTGTCTTCGCAACTACCCAAAATTGAACATGCCATTTTTTGTGGTTGGGGTTTAGTGCTTTGATTGGAGTAGTAGTAAGTGGAACATTTGTTGTTGAAGTTGACGGTTGGGGTGAGCGAAGAATATCATTTTCTTATAGAAGGCCAATGGGTTGGGTATTTAGGAGTCAACTGGCTCTCCAATTTTGTCTAGAAGTTGTAGAGGCAATGGGTTCCCCATAAGTCCAATCTTACGATGGAGCACTTGAATATCGATCACTTTAATAGTCCTTCTTCAAAAAGGCCATTAGTTAAAGGAAAAGAGAAAAAAGTGTGTTGGGGGGGAGAAGAAGAATTAAAAGGAAAAAAAGGGAGAAATAGATAGGGTAAGGGAAACACGTGTGGTATTGTGAAGGGAATTGCATGTGCACCCATAAATTTTGATGGAAGATCCTTCTTGTAGTTGTCCATTCACTACAAGGGAGTTGAAGGCACCCAGGGGAAGATTTGGGTTCTTGTGGGTCCCATCGAATATAGACATACAAAATCGCGGAGTTATTCATTTCGATGAGTTGACAAGGGATACAAAAACAATTCGTAGAAGTGGTTGGAGTTGGATGGAATCGTTTAAGAGAGAAGAAATAAATGTTTTTTCCAAGCCTAGCTCTATTATGCAGAGACAAGAGGACTATTAAAAAGGAAAAGGGTAAGTGTATTTTTTTAAATGTGTAACGAAGCAGGAGCCCTCGATTCATATTAAGAGAATCCAAGGGGAAAAAAACATAAAATAACTTTCGTAGCTTACCTTGGAATATATTAAAAAGCATGAACGTACTATTTGATGTATGATATCCAACCATTCTCTAGAAAGGCACATAAGTAGGTTGTAAGGATTATATTTTAATGTAGTATAAGTAAGTGATTAAACAAGTTGGGATTTCTCTGACACCAAGTTTGTAAGTCGTGACTAAACAAAAATTTGATAAGTTCTCTAAGAAATTTGGTAAGAACATAATGCTTGTTTTGAGCTTGATATATCTAGGATTAAAATAGAACAATGGAAATAGTATTATTCATGTATATATATTTTTTAATTGTAAAGAATTATCTTGATGTAAGCATGGCATTGGGCCATTGATCACACAAGTCCTATATGTTGGGATGTAAAATGAGTTTTTCAAAACAACATAGACCCATGTTAACCTTGGATCTAGAAATGTTAACTTTGCATCTATAATATGAGAGAAAATCCATACGTAAAGGACTAAATTTCAAATATTTCATAGAGGGATGGATTGGTACTTATCAACTTTAGTAGTGAAAGAAGGCCCTATTGGTTAGAGTCATGTGTTAAGGGCATCACCCTGTGTACTCTAATGGAAATCCTAAAACTCTTGATAAATTAAAGGTAGACTCATTACCCACTATAGGTTCAAGCAATCAGGTCATAGGAATAGTACCCCTTAGGTTTTACATTGTTGGATTATTCTAAGGTATAATCCATTGGAAAACACCATTATTAGTTGTGTGCAGGAGTTTTTGGAGTTTCTGACTAAAACATAGCACTTATATCTTGTTTATCTCCAATTATTTGGATACTTTTAGCACAAGCAAAAGTAAAATGACCTAGACCACTCTAGGAATCCCTATTTGTTTTCTCCCTTATAATGTGGAAAACCCCCTAATATCTAATCAAAATGGGGAATATTTATGTGATGAGGCCCTATTGGACGAAGCCATGTGTTAAAGGAATCACCCTATGTACTCTTATGAAAAACCATTGACACTTGATAGATGAAAGGTAGACCCATTACCTATTTTTGGTTCAAGAACGTTGGTCATAGAAACAATACCCCTTAGTTTTGGCATTGTTGGATTATGATAAGGTATAGTCCATAGAAAAACATCATTGTTACTTGTGTACATGCATTTTGGACTTTTTGACTAAAATATAGAATTATATCTTGTTTGTCCTCAATGATCTGGATACTTTCAACACAAGAAAAAGCAAAGTGGTATGCCACTATAGGAAGCCTTCTTTTGTTTTACCCATGTAATGTGAAAATAACCCTAATATCTAATAAATGTATAAAAGATTTAATTGTACAAGCATTTTGGATATTTTTAGTAAAATATAACACATAGAGTCTTCTTTTTCCAATGATTAGGATACTTTAGTAGAAGCAAAAGCAAGTAGCATAGGATATTCTAGGAAACCATCTTTGTGTTTTTTCCCATGTAATGTGAAAAAAATAACCTACTATATAATAAAAATGGAAAATATTTATAAATGTTATATGATATGAAAGGGCAAGCCTTCTAATCTTATAGAAAATTCTAGTGAACCATATAATAGAATATAAACATCAAAAGTATCAGTTTTAATAATAAAAAGTTGCATTTTTAATTTCTCACAGGTAGACTCTTCATTCTCCATTTCTATCTTCTCATCTCGATTTTGAAATTGTGAAATTTTGGTCAAGGAGAAAAGAGTTTTCCTGCTTGTGAGAAGATTCACATATTAAAGGAAGGAACACTATTACAAGTTAACAATTCAAGTCAAGGAGAACCGAAGTTTCATGTTTGTTAGAAGATACACCTATGCAAGAAAGAAATGCGACTTACGATATGTAGTGCTATATTAAGCTACTTTCTATGTCTACTAAATATATGTCTCTACTATGGTAGTCTCTCTAGCAAGCGGGAAGCCTATTTATTGTGAAGCAATAATTGTAGAAATTGTATGTGGACAAGGGGTAGTGGGAAACTAAAAATGGGGTCACTATATATTTTGGGGGAAAACATAGGATTTGGACCTAGATTAATTAGGTGGAGGAACAAAACCAACATCAACTACTTAATTGATTGTTTAGCTACATTAAGAAGAGAAAATATAATTAATTGTTTATCTACACTAAGTGGAAGAGAATGTTGGTCTTTCCTTACCAAGACCTATTTTGTTGGGTCCTTTCTTGACTTGGTAATGAAATAAGACATTATCCTCACCCTACTTATATTATAAATAATCCCTTATTCTAACTCTAGTTTTCAACTCTATAAAAACTCCGGCATACATTATCCCTATATTTTCTTTTATTTTGAAGTATTGGATAATAAGCTTCATATAATTGCCCTTTGTATGTATGATACAAAATTCAAAGCAAGTCATGAAAAGAGATGTCATTGTTTCAGAAGTATAAGATGAAGAAAGTGAAGATGAAGTGTTATATAGGCATGAACTTTCTATTTGGTAAATAATGACTTGCTCTTATCCTTTAAGAAAACAAGAATTCTATTCAACTTACCCTTGGTCTTAAATATCTACAACTGGTTTGCTAGAATAAGTCATTCTTTTATAAATGATGATGTATTTTCTACTGGAATAGGAATTACAATGATTAATATGTTATGATTCAAGATTGATTGTTTAGTATGTTTTAGCTAATATGAATCTCTAACATGATGCATACAAAAATCTACTCTATAATATTTAGTAATAGCTACGTTTATAAACCAAATAAATAATAGAAGTAAATGATATCTTTCATTACCATATTCGTAATACTAAAGATATCTCAAAAACATCTATTATAATGCATCTCCATTAATTAATTAATCATCAACTCAATATTAGATTCACATCTAATTTAAGAACCGTATCCCCACTTATGAAAAATGAGTCTATTATACATTTGAAACCTTTGAAGCATATGATCAAATCTATTCACTACTTATTTACTCTATGTTAGTGATCGTGCATTTATTAAAACATTTGGCATGCATGCTAACAAAGGCAAGATATAGTTGAAGAAGTTATCTCCATCGCTTTATCTATGGATATATTTCAATTATATTCATAATACAATCATTTTCAAAGAGATATCTATCATCTATAGGGATATAAGAGTGTCATCTATCATCGTTGGTTTTAAAGATGTCCAACAAACTCCATTAAGTACTACATTACTCACTAACAAAAGAGTAAAGTGTAAGGTGAGAGGGTATTGAGTGAAAACAGTCCAAAATGAAACCATGTGCAGGTGTGACGACAACCTTGGCATCGTTAATTATGATGCAAAGGTTGAGGTGACACGATATGGGTGGGAACGTACTATATTGAAATCCTGCGTAGGTCTAACAATAGTCATGGTAGAGGGAGACCTAAAAGGTGCCTGAAATGCATGGGAGAAGACCTACACCTACAAGTCGGATGCATCATGGAAGTATAGGAACCACAAATTCACTAAAGAGATGGTGAATCTAGAAAAAATGTCATAGAAAGTAGCCCTTGCAGAAAAATCCATATCCATGAATAATATATTCATTTTTGATTATTCTAAAAATTTTAAAATTTTATTATATTTATATTTTAATAACAAAATTATGTTTTTAAAATCATAAATTAATACTTTTATATTATGTAAATTAATTTCTAATAATGTTATAAGTGTAGTCTAAAAATTTCTAAATTTTTTACCTTTTATGTTTAGTCTTGTTTTATGTCAAAAAAAATAAGAATCAAATTTATTAGCTATAAAAATTGCATATAATTGAGGTACTATGAGGTATTTGACAATGTTTGTAGATTCAAAAACTCAATTTGTTAAAGTTTTATTAGGTTTATATTTTTAATAATTTTTAAAATAATAAACTTTTATTTTTATATTATATAAACTCTCGTATAATTATGTAATATGTAATAAACTAATATGTAATATTGTAAACTATTGTATTAAATAAATTTGATTTAAAACATACTGATAAATTAATTTCAATTAATGAAATTGAGTTTGTTTTGTTATTCCTTTTATCCATTTTACCTTTTAACATCTACTTATTAGTTTTCACAATTTTATTTTAGCCATAAAACAAAATCCTTCACCAACATATAGATGAACCAAAATTCTTGACCTTCTCACTCCTATACAGACATAGATAACTGAATTTCTTCACCTTTCCACGTTTGTGCATCTTTGTAGATAAGAGTAACAAATTTCTTTACCTTCACACATCTGTACATAGAAACAGGGTACCTTCTCACTTTTCGACATAGATAGATAGATAGATTAACAACATGTGAAGCAATGAAAACCATGATGTTTATATGTGCCTCAAACACTAAGTACTATCATCACTATAATTATAATCGAATGTTAAACACAGAACACATGTATTGCAGAAACTGCAAACAACTACACCTTTTGCTTTCGCTTTGTTTTCCATATTTGAGGCCTTTCTGCAATTGTTGGTGCAGCTGCTCAAGAACTACCTCGCTCCATTGTAGCTTGGGACACTCACAAACATCCAGAATCTCCAACAAAGTCAAATGTTCCACACTTGGAAACTCTTGTATCTCATAGCATCCCCGAATCATTGGGAATCATCCCCTCTTTCGTCATAGGGAACTAAAGGATAGAAATTGTAATAGCGTTCAAGTATATGATGTGATGCAGCCTCTTATAAACCCTTTGTATAGGGTTAAAAACACATTTAGAGAGGATCCTAAGAGATTATCACAACTAGATGTCACCAATGTTGTTGGGTCTTTGGCTAGTTCCATGCCAGTAAGTGCTCGATTCAAATCCGCTCATGTGAGGCAGACTAGTTTACACTGATAGGTTTACTAGGAAAGTCATCCACAAATGTGGGCAAGCAACCCTTAGATTTTCCCGCAAGGTTTTTTGTGAAAAAAAATAAAAACTAATGCTTGGCAATTTTATTTTATATTTTTTATTTGTAAAAATGATTGCTACACATCATCAATATGCATTGTTTATTTTATTTTTCTTAAATATTATATCGGAGAAACTTATGCCACGTTTGATCCGTAAATTATCGTCCTACGGTCAATAGTTTCACCAACACGGATCACAACTTCATATGTTACTGAGTGTCGAGGTTTGCTCTCTAGTGTGTAACCCCTTTACTTAGTTTGATCATTCTACTTCATGAGTTTCTTGGTGTGATTGCCATTACCACAGAACAATGGAACTGAATTTGGTGGCCAACAATATGTTATTGCTCCTTATCTTCAATCCCATGCAAACTATGGTAAACAAAATCTAATGCAGATGGCATCAAGAAGACAATAATGCACAACCACATGTCAGATTAATTAATCAACTACTCAGGTATCAATTAGGTGATTTCTTTGACAACACATTTCTTGGGATAGATGACAAGGTAGAATGAGCACCATTACAACGTTGGATAGAGGGATGTTACACCACTAAATTGCATTTCATGCACAACTTTAAATTCAACAAAAATTCAGCCAATAGAATGACGACTAGACAACAATAGAGAACATATAAACCTCAATGGAATCCAACTACATAATTTAGGTTTCCCCAAGTTCTTTCATTTACATTTAGCAACTTTCCATACTGCCCAATGGACCACAATTGAGGACCATTGATTGAACAATAGAGAGAATGAACAATGGATCTTAAAAGGTCATGAAGACTTTTACCTCATAGAAGAAATGCAATACAATCAACTAGATATTAAATAATAATGCAATAAAAATACAAAACACACCACAATCAACAGGCATCCCACAAAGATTTTACCATAGAAACCCAATTTTGGGACAACCAACCTTTAATCAGATTCAACCAGGCATATGCTATTAACCAACATGAATAAAAATAAGCTCTCTAGTTTACAATGAGGATTCAGAAGTATTCTCATGGTCATTGCCAAAGAACCCCTCCCTTCTCGATTTCAACCAACAAAATAATTTGATCCAGTGGGGGAAGCAGTTGGAAGGTCAGGCATCCCCAACGTTCTAGCTGCTCAACCTCCCTCACTTCCCATTGTTCTAGTTATATTATTTTCGTTGCTTCTTAATATATTTTCTTTTCGTACATCTCATGTTTGTAAATAGGGTCTTTTTAATATTTGACACATTTTATGGTTTATTTTATTTTTTAAAATGGGTTGAAACAAGTGTAATTTCCTTTGCTTACATGCATGATGAGTCCTTGAACTAGGAGTAGATCACGCTATCATGGGGCCCTTCATTCCAACGAACTTGTCTCCTCTCCATAGTATCCTACTCTCCTTCCTATGTTGCTTGTTTCTATCCTACTCGTCGCCAATCATTCTTGTGTAAGTCTTATTTTGGATCACACCTACTCGTTGAGAGGATTTTGGTCCCCCAAAGCTACCAAGAATATAGGCGGGGCAACTTGCTTAGAATCTGGTTCCTTTCATACCACCATGCCTTCCTTGGAGTATATCCTTTGAGGCCTATCTGCCACATCTCTTGTCATCCCCTATGAGTCCCTCGCTCCTTGTGATGTAGTACTGTGGCCTCTTCCAACACTTCGAGGGAATGTGGTGACAACTCTTTAACAGTCATCAAAACCTGAATTCCCTCGTCGTCATCCAACATTAAAGGTTCAAACAACTTCAAGTACTCCACATTCACCACATAACTAATCTGCATATAAGTCAGAAGTCTCAACTTGAAGGCATTCTTGTTCACCCTCTATAAGATGTCGAATGGTCCATATCTAAGGGGCCTAAGTTTCTTTGTTTCTCCTTGCATTCACTCCAGCCTCCTTCCATATGTGAAGCCATACCCTATCTCCAACACAAAACTTATGATACTCCCTGTGTTGGTCATGTCTTGCCTTATACCGCTGTCGGATTTTTTCCAATTTTTCCTGAACCTTTAGATGCATTTGCTTGATTCAACCTATGAATGTGTTTTATTTCTTTTCATCTTCTTCCATTTTTGTCTCAACCCTTTTCTTTTGTACACGACATCAAATGGAAAAGTACGGTAGATACCCAAACAAGTATCAAATAGAGATTTGTTGGTGGATGAATGGAGTGCTCGGTTATAGGAGTGTTGAATAAATTCCAATTGCTCATCCCATGTATTTGGGTGTCTGTTATTATAACCTCTCAACAATTAGATCAAAGTTCAGTCGACAACCTTTGTTTGTCCATCTATTTGAGGGTGGAAAGGGATGGAAAACTTCAACTTGGTGTCCATTCTACCCCAAAGCACTGACCTAAAATTTGCCCAAAATAACACTGTCTCGATCAGATATGATGGAGCTTGGAAATCCAAAATGCACCCACACATAGCTAAATAATACTTCAGCTACTTCACGTCCAGAGATTGCCTTTTTACATGGGATAAGTATGCACATTTTGCTAAAACATTCCACTATGACAAACGAGTAATCATGGCCTTTCCGTGTCATAGGAAATCATCCAATGAAATACATAAAGATGCTCTCCCAAGGCCTATTCTAGCTTTCAGTTGCTTGGCTTGTTGATGCTACAAAAGACACATCCTCTGACAAACTTTTCTACTCGCTCCTACATCCTTGGCTAGTATGCATGCCACTATTTTTGTCACACCAAAATTCCCCACAACCCTAGAAGTATGTGCTTCTCATATCAATTGAAC
This sequence comes from Pseudotsuga menziesii, assembly GCA_001517045.1. Taxonomy (NCBI): domain Eukaryota; kingdom Viridiplantae; phylum Streptophyta; class Pinopsida; order Pinales; family Pinaceae; genus Pseudotsuga; species Pseudotsuga menziesii. Next base: position 43,339 of record LPNX010163921.1, read on the forward strand.
CCTTCTATCCAGGGGTATCCATAATTTTTCCAACTTCTATAACAACCCCTCTTATAAGTGGTACTCATTTCCCTCCATGATGTTGACTTCCCTTTCCTTCAGTTGTATGTAAATTTGACTGAAATTCACACCTTCCTCATAATATCCACTTAGGAGCTCATGTGTAACTCAAAATATTGTTGTATATTTAGCATAACTAAGACTGGAGCATGACTAATCCTTCACTTTAAGTTTTCAAATGCCCATTGTTGTGGCTTACCCTAACAAAAATTCTTACCCTTAATTGTCATTGCATGCAATGGTGTTTCCATTGCTGAGAAGTTTGCAATGACCTTCTGTAAGTACCGTGTTACTCCCAAGAAGCTCTTGACCTCTGTCATGCTAGTGGGAATAGTCCATTTGGTGATGGACGTAACCTTCTCTAGATCCAATCTTAGTTCTCCTACACCTATCATGTTCTCTAGATATTTCAAGGATGTCTTCCCAAACTTTCATTTATGAAAATTGGCAATGAATTGACTCTTAGTTAATGTTTCTAACACCTGCACCACATGTGTGAGGTTCACTTGCCACGTATTGCTAAATATTAGTTTGTCATCCAAATACATGATTACAAACGATTCAATGAAAGCACACAACACATCATTCATCAATATCATGAAAGTGGAAGGTGCATTGCATAAACAAAAAGGCATCACTAACCATTCATACAAACCTTGTCTTGTTTTGAATGTTATCTTTAACATGTCTTCCTATTTAACACTCACTTGGTGGTAGCTTTATTTGAGGTCCAGCTTGGTGAATAATTTTTCTTGTTGGAGCTGATCCAACAAGTCATCAATCATCGACAGAGGATACCTATTCTTGATGGTGATTTTGTTCAGGGAATAGTAGTTGATGCACATCCTCCAAATTTTGTCCTTCTTCAACACCAAAATGATTGGAGATCAATATGGCGAGTTACTCAGCCTGATGACTCCCTTCTGGCCTGATGACTCTCTCCTTCATCAATTGTTGTAGTTGCCTCTTCACCTCATCAGCTTCAATGTTTGACTTCCTATATAGCCCGATGTTAGGAAACAATGAATCCATAAACAACTAAATCTCATTCTCAACCTCATGCTTGGGTGGTAGTCTGCAAGGCTCTTGGGACTCTTCCTCATATGCTTCAATCAATTGTTGTAATTGATGACGTTGTTGGTCACTACATCCTTCCAAGGATTCCTTCATCTCCAACTTGTCACCTGTTCCTTGTTGCTTCTCTTATCACAAAAATAAAAAGACAAATTTCTTCTTACAACCCATGATTATCTTGGTATGATGAGCTCTAATCAAAGAAAGCTTGGCTTTGTCCTTATTTGAATTTATGGCATACACTTTTCCATTTTTGAATAACCTATATTGGTTTTCTCTCCTCCTGAAAATGACATCTCACACATACTAGTATGGTCTCCCCAAGACAACTCTGCATACATCCAATGGGACTATATCTGAAATCACATCATCTACAAAATTTTGGTCAATGGCGAACATGATTTTGCATTGCTTGTTTACCTTAAACTCCACATCTTTCCTTACCCACCCAATGGGATATGGTTGTGGGTGATATTGTGTTTCCAACCCAATTTCTTCAACAATTTGTGCTAAGATCAAATTACATTGTGACCCTGGATCAAAAAGACAATCCATCTTCCTCTGTTTCATGTGAATTTTAATGCAGGAAAGTTCAATCGTCTCCCTTTACTCCTTGTGGATGCAACTAGGTAATGTCACATCCTTTTATAGGTTAGTGCTACTAACCTTCCCTTCCAGATCTAATGTACTATCCACATTTTCCTCAGCATCCAATGCTATCAGTGTTTTCTTTTTTGTAAATGTTTCGGTCGCTTCTCAGTGTGCAATTTCTAGCATCCCTCCTTGATGTGGCCATAATGATTGCAACCCTTACAATGCTTGATAGAGAGTGTTGTTTCCTTTGTCGCTGCCACAATATTCTTCTCAGTCCACTTCTTTTTGTTTTTCTTCTTCTCCTCTCATTCGGTTGTGTTAATATTTCATATGCTTAGCTAGATATCATTAGTGTTTAATCTAAATTCACAATAGTAGCATATGCAGATCACTGAAAGAAACACAATCACAAAATATACACAATATTTATACTGGGGAACCCTCAAGGGGAAGAAAACTCAGCAAAACATCTTCTATATAGATGCATAAGATAAAACCCCAAAACAATTATTATCCTCCTTGCAGGTATGTCTCTCTCTCTCTCCTATGTGCTACACAAGTGTTAGTCTGTTTGTTTATATGAGGAATACATGTCCTCTATTTATACTCTTTTTGTCACTTGAATTTTACCCTAACAAGTCGGCCCCACTAAACTGACTGGGCCGACTTCACCTAGGAAATCACAAAACAATATTATATTATATTTATTAGGGTACTATTGACCCGACTTACAATGGAGGTTTTACCTCATGAATCTATGATTACCAATTACAATAATAACATCTCGATGGAGGAATAGAACATCTCCCTTGGGTTACATCAGTAAAATAAATTTATAATATCCTTTGAAGTTACAATATTTCAACAGTCCCGCTTAACGAGAAAAGGGTATTCTACTGACAATAACATCATCAACTATAGGAATAATGAGAGAGAGCATCTTCAGTAGTATCAAGCTAATACATCTATACATCATAGGAAGTTTTCAATGATCATCAGCAAATAGAACAAAAACTGGAATATCTTCAATATATTCAGTACGGGAACATCATCTTCTACAACACTGAGCCTTCATCCTCTGCAGTACTCGATCACTTGATCCTTTGCAACACCATTTCGATCTTTGATCCCTTGTAGCATCCCTTCGATCTTCTTGATCCTTTGCAGCAACACTTTGATCTTCCCAATCCTTTGCAGTAGCACTTCAATCTTCCTGATCCTTTGTAGGAGCACTTCGATCTTATCGATCCTTTGCAACAACACTTCAATATTTCGGATCCTTTGCACAGACACTTCGATATTCTTAATCCTTTGCAGCAACACTATGATCTTCTCGATCCTTTGCAGCAACACTTCGATCTTCTTGATCCTTTTTCACAATGCTACCTACAGTACACATAATCTCTTTGTGGGATGATAAATCCCTATCACTTTATGACATAGGTCCAAGGATGATGCAATCCTCATCAACTTAATCCCCCTTAACAAGTAGGGTCCATAGTATCGACCGACTGGATCGTCCGCAAATGAATGCAGGACCACATCGTCTACAAATGGATGTAGATCTTTTCCTCAAATGAATGTAGGACCTATCATCCGCAAGGATTCATCGTAGACCATCCTCATCCTGTTAGAACTAGGACCACTCCAAGCAAGTGTTATACTATGACATCTACATGTGCATGTAGGCACACTCTCCATGTGGGAGTATCGTCTAAAAATGTAGATCTTGTCTGCACCTAAATGTAGGACCTGAAGTCCATAAGGACTCATCGTAGAGAATTCTCAGCTTTAAATATAGGACCAATCCAAAGCAAGTGCTATTCTATGACATATACAAATGAATGTAGGTACACTCTCCATGTGAGAGTATCGTCCGCAACTACAGATCTCATCCGCGCCTAAATGCAGGACCTGTCATCCGTAAGGACTCATCATAGATCATCCTCAACTTCAAATCTAGGACCACTCCTAAGCAAGTGTTATTCTACAACAACTACAAATAAATGTAGGTACACTCTCCATGCGAGAGTATCGTCTGCAAGACCATTCTTAGTCAGTAAGAGCTAGGACCAATCTCAAGAGAAGGGTGTTATTATCTGCAATACCATCCTCAAAAGAGGATACTATCGTCCATAAGTGAATCTTGGACCTCATAGGAATCGACAGGCGCACTTGGCCTCTTTTGTAATAGATCATCATTGACATCCCATCATCAATGACGGTCTCATCATCACTCCCCCTTTCCATGAAGGATCCATATCATCAACCTGCTCCCCCTTTTTTCGAGGAGGCTTCATATATTCAACCTATTCTTCCTTTCCGAGGAGAGTCCATATATTTAACATGTTCCTCCTTTTCGAAGAGAGTCCATATCTTCGACCTGCTCCTCCTTTCTGAGGAGATTCCATATCTTCATCGTTCCTCCTTATGACGAAATTATGTAGTATCATCACTATTCCTCCTTGAGAGGAAATTATTTTCGGACTACACCAAGCTTGTCATGGAAGTATTCAAAATTTACTCGAGATAGAGGCTTGGTTATCACATCAACAAATTTCTCATTGGTACTCATGTACCGGAGTTTTATATCTCCCTTTTGTACGATATCCCTTATATAAAAATATCGGATTTCTGTGTGCCTTGATTTATCATGAAACATGGGATTCCGTATCATCTTTATACAACTCTAGTTGTCACATAGAATCACTGTGGTATCCAAATACATGTCAAATAGAACTGACATCATTTTTTGAATCCATATCGCTTCACAACTAGTGGAGTAAGCTGTTATGTACTCTGCTTCAGTTGTGCTAAGAGAAACATTGGACTCTTTCTTACTAAACCATGAGATCATGGTGGATGCTAGACAATAACATCCTCTTGAGGTGCTCTTTCTATCTGTGGCACTTCCTACCTATATGAATTCATATATCCATACAATCTGTAGTCATGATATCTAATATAGTATAGTCCAAAGTCTATTGTACCTTTTAGGTACCTCATCACATGCTTTTCAGCTATCAAGTGAACCCGTCTAGATTTAACTAGATATTGACTTAAGGTGTTCACAACAAAGCATATATATGGCCTTGTATTTGTCAGATACATCAACAACCCAATAATCTGTCTGTACTAAGTCATATCCACTAACTCTAATGATTCATTGGATAACAAATTTAGGTTGGTGTCCATGGGTGTGGCCATGAATTTACAATCCAACATATCAACTCTTTTCCATATTTCTACTGCATACTTTACCTGGTTCAGAAAGATTCATTCTGGGCTCTACCACACTTCCATTCTGAGGAAATAATGCATCAATCCAATATATTTCATCTTGAATTCTTAGCTAGCTTATTCTTGCAATCTGTAATATGCTTCTCATCTCCTGTCAGAAATAGATCATCCACATACAACAATAGTATGACAAGTTCATCATCCATAACCTTCATGTAAAGGTTAGGATCAACTTTACTTTTGGTAAAGCCCAAGGTTGTCAAGAAGCTATCTATTCTTCCATACCAAGCTCTAGGAGCTTTCTTTAGTCCATACAGATTGTTTTTCAACTTACATACATGAGTCACTTTGTCTTAGACTTCAAATCCTTGTGGTTGTTTGATGTATACCTCTTCTTTAATCACACCATTTAGGAAGGTTGTATTTACATCCATCTGGTGTAGATCCCACTTCATCATGGAAGCAAGTGTCATGATGATTCTTATGGAAGTGTACCTTGATATTGGATAAAATTTCTCTTCATAATCAATCCCCTCTTTCTGAGAAAATCCTTTGGCCACAAATGTTGCCTTGTATTTTTCAATACATCCATCAGTTGCATGTTTTATCTTGTAGATCCACTTCGAAGATTCCACACTTGTTTTATGGTTTTTGTACTATATCCCAAACATCATTCTTCATTATTGACTCGTATTCTTCCGTCATTACTTCCACCCACTCTTTCTTCTGTGCAGCTTTCGTGTAGCTAGTGGGTTCTTGATCTACAAGATCACACATCAAAAATACATAACTAGAGAATGGCTTAGATCTCTTTCTTGTTATTGTGGAGTCTTCTGGAGATCCATACTTCTCGACTTCTTGTACAATTTCTCTTACCCAAGTAGGTTTTCTCTTTTGAGATATATCCATAGTAGGGTGTTCTTGAGGCTTTAGCATAGCATGATATTCTGATGCTACTATTTCAAGAGAGGATTCAACTTCTACCTTTTTGGGAGGTACATCATCTTCATGTACTTCTTCAAGATGACACCTTTTGGATTTATTAAGAGTTGTTTCTTCATAAAATTTCACATCCCTACTAATCTCTATAGGTTGGAATCCTGAAATGTATATCTTGAAGGCTTTGGAGAATTCACAGTATCAACATATACTGGACAACAAAATATCTTGAGATGGCTTACTTCAGGTTTCTTTCCTATATACATTTCTTCAGGAGTCTTGAATCCAAGAGCACTGTGAGATAATCTATTCTACACATACACAATTGTTCTTGTTGCTTCATCCCATAGATGCATGGGAAGGTCTTGGTCATGAATCATTGTTCTCAGTGCTTCCATAATTGTTCTATTCTTTCTTTCAATAGTGACCATTGTGTTGGGGATTGTAGGGAGTGGTTAGTTCCCTCTTGATTCCAGCTTCTTTGCAGAATGATTCAAATTCTTTTGAAGTATATTCTCCACCATTATTTGTCTCAGGGTCTTGATTCTTCTTTCTGAATGGTTCTCTATCAAAGCTTTGAATTCCTTGAATAGTAATCAATAAATGTGACATAATATTCATATCCACTTAAATATGTGAAGGGAATAGGACCACATACATTAGAATGAATTAATTTCAACGTACCTTTAGTCTTTGTTTCACTTTTCAAAAATGGATTCTTGATGTTCTTTCCTCTTTCAAATCCTTTGCAAGTTCCTTCATGATCAATATTTAGATATCGTAAACCTATTATGACCTTTCTCACATGGGGTAGTGATTTGTAGTTGAAGTGAGCAAGCCTTCTATCCCATAGTTCACTTGAGCTAGTGGTTGCATGGACAAGGGTTGTCTCTGGATGTCCCTTGAGTTTGTATTGTCCTCCTCCTTCTTCACCAATGAACACAACCTCTTGAATTGTCTTTTCTTTGGTCCACATGTGTACTTGTCCATATATAAAGCAACTCTATATCCTTTCTTATCTAGCGCTGAGAAGGAAAGTAGGTTCTTTTTCAAACCTAGTACATAAAGTACTTCCTTCATCTTCATGGAGTTTCTAGAGTCAAGCTTGTAGCTTGATTCACCAATGCCTTTGATGGGATATTGATAGTCATCTCATAATGATACTTTTCGAGGAGATTTATTTTCTTCAAGTCTTGACAGAGTTTTCTTCTTCCCTGTCATGTGCTTTGAAGCACCACTATTAATAAGCCATGTATCTTCTCTAATTGTTATAGACCCACCTCAGAGTGCAGAGAATAGTACATATTCTTCTACATCTTCTTCTTTCGAGGCCTTTCTTCTTCTTCTTCATCCTCATCTTCATCTAGATGGGAATTATGTATTTTGTTGTTTCTCTTCTTCAATGGACACTCTCTGGAAAGGTGTCCTATCTTATGACAATTGTAACATTGATATTTGGAGCAGTCTTTCTTTTGACTATTTTATCTTTTCCTTTGAAACTTATTTGGAGGTCTATACTCCTTGTGAATATCCTTATTGAAGTTTGATTGTCTTCTTCTTCTGGTATGGGTGGCTAGAGCTTGATCATCTTCTTTAAGTTGAGCTTCTCTATTAGCTACTCTAGCTTCTTCTTGGATGCAATCTTCCCATACAATGTCAAACTTCATACTTTCTTTTCTGGCACACAAAGTCTGTATGAATGAATCCCAAGGTCTAGTGAGGCCATTGAGAACAATCATAACTAGTTCATCTTCATCAAGGGAGTATTTAATGGAACTTAGTTGTTCCTTGAACTAGGAGACCCTTATGAAGTAATATTGAATGGATTCTTCTTTACTCATCTTGGTACCCTTCAGCTGAGCTCGCAAATTCATCTTTCTGTTGATGTTCTTTCCCTCATACATTCTGGAAAGTGCATCATACATTTTCTTTGGTGTCTTCTTAGATGACACTTGAGGGATCAAGTGATCTTTGATAGAATCAATAATGACCCTCATTGCCTTGATTAGGTCCTTTTGATTCTTCTCCTTAGCTTCATCTTCTTTAGGTTCTACAACTCCATCCTTGATGTATTTTTCAATATCATTCTCTCTGAGAATGAGACCAATACTATACTTCCATGCTAGGAAAATTCATGTGCCTTCCAGCTTGTCCTCAAGCTTAGTGTTGGGGCCATCTTATCTAGGAGATCACTAAAAATTGAAATTTCTACAAATGAAAAGATGACATTACCAGGAGATGCACTTGACTGATACGAGTTGGTTGGTCCACTTGGTTTCTGGTGTTTCCAAATCTTCACCCTTCAAACCTTGCTTGCGAGATTTCAGTTTATACATATTTCTAGGTCTGGTTTTCTGTAGTTTTCTAGTTCAGGGAAAAACTAGGGTTGGTATTTTTCATAGATTCACCACTCAAAAAATTTGATCTAGGGCTCAATAGATGCACTCTAGGGAGGCACAACTTTGTATGCAAGTAGATCTTCAAAATCCCAAACTTTGCAAAAACCCTAATTTCTTTCGAAGGGAGAGGAGAGAGAGTTTCACCTTCTGAAAGTTGTTATATTTAGGCTAGCTCTGATACCATGCTAATATTTCATATTATTAGATAGATCTCATTAGTGTTTAATCCAAATTCACAATAGTAGCATATGCATAATCACTGAAAGAAACACAATCACAAGATAGACAGACATAGTATTTATCCTAGGAAATCCTCAAGGGGAAGAAAACCCAGCAAAAATTCCTCTATATAGATGTAGAAGATAAAACCCCAAAAAAGGTATTCTCCTCCTTGATTGTATGTATCTTTCTCACACCTATGTGTTACACAAGTGTGAGTCTATGTGTTCAAATGAGGAACACAACTCCTTTATTTATACTCTTTCTGTCACTTGAATTTTACCCTAACAAGTCGGCCCCACTAAATTGATTGGGCCAACTTCACCTAGGAAATCAGAAAACAGTATTATATTATATTTATTAGGGTACTATTGACCCAACTTACAATGGATTATTTACCTCATGAGTCTATGATGACCAATTACAATAATAACATCCCGACGAAGGAATAGAACATCTCCCTTGGGGTACATTAGTAAAATACATTTAGAATATCCTTTGAAGTTACAATATTTCAATAGTGTGGTCCTGAATGCTTATGTTCACTTGCTCGTTGCTTTCACTTATCCCCCTCAAGGTACTGTGCTTGCAAGTTGGCTTCATAAATCATCTTAGGATTGAATAATTATAATTAACATCGAATATGGGGTAGCAATACACCCAAATATTTGATCAACATGTCTGGAATTTTGAGTGAGACCCCTTGCTGAAGGTTTTCTTCTTGAACTCTGTCATGAATGCCTACACTAATTTCCCTTGCCTCTACCTGAAATAGTGCCACACAATCAGTTGGTTCTCAACATAACCGAATGGATAGAATTGGGCTTTTATAATGTCCTTAAAAACCTCCCAATTAGTCATCAGTGGTTGGTACTCTAATCCTCTTGTTGCAAGATCACTCTCCCACCATGCCAACACATGGCCTTCAAGTTTCAATCTAGTGAAAGCAACCCTTTGTCTTCCTATAACTTTGTACACACTGAATTACACCTCCAACTATTGTAGCCACTAGTTAAATTTGATTGCATCCTCCTATTCTAGCTGCTCAAACACCCTGACTTCCCAATATGAGGAGGATGTTCCAGGTTATAGGTTGGTTTTCCCAAAATTGGGTTTCCATGGTAAAAGCTTTGTTGGATGCTTGCTGATTGTGGCGCTATTTTTAGTTTTCTTGCAGTGTCATTTAATAGCTATTTTATTGCATAACATTTCTTCTATGAGGTAAAAGTCTTAATGGCCATTCAAGATCCACTATTCATTCTCCCTATTGTTGAATAAAGTAGGTATCCATCGTCTTTTCTTGCAGTAGCTGAAGTGCTCTATATTTTTTTTCATCATGACCTACTGATTTGCAAAATTTACAATACAGACAAGCATGTGTGTTTACAATATTATGTAAGTATAGACATTCCTCAGACTTATGACCCCTAGTCTGGCGTATTCTACACTAAGGAATTCCTTGGGTGTTTAATGGGTTCGACGCACCTGTTGCAACATATTTCACAAGCGTCAGGAAATCATCTTTATGACGTCTATCTTTCTACATATTGTACACCAGAGTTCTTCCTGAACCTCCTTTCCTCTTTTAATGTCCTGGAGCTGCACCGTAAGGTTGGCCAACTTTGACTGAATTTGCATCATTCCCAAGCCAATGTCTCCAACTGACGAGGCTTCTATTTTCATTGCTATTTCGAGAGCCTCTATTTGTGACACGAGTTTCTATTGCATCAACGAGGTTCGTATATGTGGTAACAAGGTAGAAATAAACCATTCCTTGTGTTGCACATTTGACATTTGGAACCTCACTTTGGCCATTATTGTCTTAAATCTATGGTCAAAGTCCCAAACAGATTATGTTGGTAACTGCTTAATCTCTTTGATTTCGGTGATGCGCTATGATTTTCATTGTGTGTCTTTAGGACAACTCATACTGGTACTATGGAGAATTTCATGTACCAGTCCAGCACGCGACCTCGCAGAGTCATGGTCATATGTGCTTTCTTGATATTCCCATTCTGGATCTGTCGTACAGTCCAGACAGCTTCACAAAGAAACCAATGTTGTTCTAGGTCTTCCAACCCGTTACCATTGAATATTGGTAGCTTAATGTCAGATCTAGCCATTGTATTTACAGTTGGTATAGTCGGAACAAAATTTTGACTAGACAAACTTCCTTTTCCACTATTTACAGTGTTAGTAGTACTCGTATGTACAAAATTACTTGGAGACAAGTCTCACAATCTTACCTATGGTACTGTAGGTGACTTGTAATCATGTTCTTGTTTCGGGGCTTTAGTCGACTCTTCTGAATCTTCGCATCCTTCTGATATTGTTTGATATTCTTCTTCTTCATCACAAGACCCTTCTTCTAAGTATGACGCAAACTCGTAGCCTTCTTCTTCGCGGTCTGTGCTACAACTCCCTCATTCTAACAGATTTTTTCTTCTTTTACCGGACCTGAATCTTCTTTGGCTTCTTAAAAATCCTAGTTCTAGTTCAGTTCCAATATCTCCTGGGAACATCTCACTCTAGGGTTCTACTGATACATATACACCATTTGCTTATTTAATCTTGTTGCATTCACATAATGCCTTTTTCTCATAAATCATTTTTATCGACATATTTAAAGATGACAGGTATCTACTGCGTGGTCCTTGAATTTTTTTTTGCTCTACCTCACTATATGAGGATATTATGTCAACAACGAACTCAGTAACATATCCTTTTGAGATACTGTCTACCAAAAAATCCACAGCCCTTGATGTAGGGCTTCTTACTTCCTCCAGTTGTTTGATTAACTAGGGAGTCCACTCCCTGGGTTCTTTTCCTTGAAAATTTCTTCGTTTAGTCACTAACTTTGATAACCACTCATACAACATGATGGGAGACTCGAAAAAGAAAATCTCATGGATGTCTGTGGAGATGTACTAGCCCAACCAATCTGTTGGGTTCCACCGAGATCCTTCACATTGTTTTCATGCAAACTCTAACTCTTTGAAGTCCACCTAGTCCTGGATCTTTGGTTTCGTGTGCTACCACAACATATCCCTCTCCACCAGAATTTAGGGTCCCGAAAACAGAACCATTTTTTGGATTTATTCTCTCCTCCCATCTTTCTATTATTGGACCCAGGTTCAGTACCTTCTGCTCAACACAACAAAGCTCAAGATATCGGCCGGACCGAGCAGAGCTCAGCCGGTTGCACCTGCAATGCAAATGTCATCTCACCTGAGATATCTCTTGTTTATGGGTAACTTCCAGAACCAAGTTTCTGTAGTCCCGGGGGAAGGTTTTTTAGTACCTTGGCCCTGCACCAAGGTTTCCAACGAAGTCCGGGGAGGGGCAGGTTACTTTTATTCACAGTTATTCAGCAACTAAACTATTACCCAACCTTTCTTTATGAAACTTAAGTAGATAAATAGTGAACATGCATCATAATCACATATCCATTAATATAATGCAACCACTAGACATTTACCCAATTGCGAGCATAGTAATCGAGCAATCATTCAACACAATAATCAAACATACAACTAAGCTACTTAACATTCACACATAACATAGAATATAACATGGAAACCCATCTAGGAAAAAACCAGAAGGTGCTCTTCATCTAGCATGAGGAAATAGATGCACCTTTCGTCTGCGCACAAAGTTGCTGACTCTTCTCAAGATCTTCTCTTCTATCTTTACAAACTTTTCCTCCCTCTCATGCTTTCTGGTCTTCTCTCTTTCTCCTTCTACTATACTTCTCTTAGTGATTCGCACATAGTCTGAATCAACTCAATCTTCCTTACTCGTCTGCGCACTCAGCTATCGAACTTCTACTCTTATGCACTCAGCGATACAGAGTCATTAACCAGGACGCCTACCTCCAATCTAGGTCAGGCGTCTTACCAAGAGTCTAACCAAATTAGAATACAGTTTGGAAGGAAAATTTTTCTCGAGACTACTTAGGTTCTATTAACGGCTAACCCATATACAGCTTGGGTTCCTTCTTTTATAGCCCAATTACATACTCATGCAACTCCCATACATGCTTATTATAGAGTCAATACCAACTCGATACAAACTCTAACATACTCATTACAGACTCTTCTTATGTCGCTAAGTCAGCGAACTCACTATATCTGACTGTCTTTCCTATTCTAGAAACACATAATGGGAGGCACTATCGGCTTGACTTAAAAAGATTCCTCCATGCATGTGGTTTCCGTCAACTGCAACCAAGCTCGTACCCATGGTTGTTAAGGGTTGTTGCTTTCTCTACAGTATGTATTACTGTCGTTTTCCAGCAGTTACGCTATTTGTGTTCCTGCTTCTACTGATATTCTATTATGCCATCTCGTGTCGCCTTCTAATCTTTTGTCATAGCTTACCCATTTGATGCAACTTCCTCTTCTAGCGCCTTCTCTTCATCTTCTTCTTCTCTTTTACTTCTTCTGTCGTAGCTTCCTTCCCTTTTCCCTTTTATGACGCTTCCTCGGTCGTAGCTCCTTCCTCTTCTCCTTTATGTCATTTTCTATACTTAGGAATAATTCTACATGGATTTTGCCTTGCTGTCCCTAGGACCAACAAGTGTCTTCAGAATAACCAACAAAAATACGTCTTTCACCCTTATTGTCTAATTTTTTTCAGCTCCTCTGGAACATGTGCATATCCGACAAAACCAAAAAAAATTAAGTGAGAAACTCTATGTTTCATACCTGTCCAAGCTTCTTGAGGAACTATGTTCTTCACACTCTTTGTTGGGCATCGGTTCATAATGTATGCATCAGTTTCTATTGCCTCAACCCAATATTCATTTTTCAAATGCTTGGTTTCCATCATACTGCACGCCCTCTTTATAATAGTATGATTCTTCCTTTCTATGACACTGTTCTACTGAGGTGTGTACAGCATAATGAATTGCTTGTGTATTCCATGAGATTTACAAAGATTCAAAAAATCATTTGAAATATATTCACTACCTATGTCAATCCTTAATACTTTGATGATGTATCCACTTTTCTTTTCCACAAGTGCCTTGAACTATTGAATATATCCAAACTCATCAAACTTCTTTCTTTAAAAATATACCCATGCTTTTATTGTGAAATCATCAATAAAAGTACGTAAATAATTGCATCGTCCTATGGATGGATTTTTCATTGCCCCACAAATATTAGAGTGCACTATTTCAAGCGGTGTGCATGCTCTATATGACAATCCAACTAGAAAGGACTCTCTGTGTTGCTTGCCAAAAATGCATCTTTCACATATTCTCTAGTTTTTCAATCAATAATAATCCTTCCACCATATTCTTCATGTGGAGGAACTTCATCCCTCCAAAATTTAGATGTCCAAATCTAAAATGCCACAACTAGGATTTATCTTGTGCCTCTGACCGAAATGCTACTTGAATTTCTTTATTGCTACCTTTTTCTTCCTTAAAACAGGGCACATCTGCTTCTTTGATTTCTGTCTTGAATGCAGATCCCAAATCTTCATTTTTTTCTTCATGAACAACTTGAGTTGTTTTTCTCTTTATATCAGGCCTTATCCTTAAAGGAAACAAGTGATTTATTGTCATCTGCACCTTTGCTATGAGTTGCTTGCTTGGACATTAATCCATAATCACACAATGATCATCTTCCATGTAGACTCTATAGCCTTTTTATAGCAATTGTCCAATGCCCATCAAATTATGTTTCAATCCTTTGACATATTAAACATCAGCCGTTGTTTTATGCTCCCTCTATTTTGTTAGAATACCAACCGTGGCTTTGCCCAAAACAATGACTTGAATATTATTTCCAAGTGCGACATAAGTTTGAACTGATTTATCTAGACTAGAAAATAATTCTAAATTACCAGTCATATGATTACGATAGCCTAAATCTATATACGATATATCACATGGGATTTCTTGGACAACATTACATTCAATTGGGGATGCACATGCCAAAAACATTGTGTTGGAGAAAATGCTTTAGTGTTACCTAACTGGATTTGGCCTTGCTTGCTTTGGTCGTACTATTGTTTCTTGCAGTCATATGCAAAATGCCCAATTTATTGCAATAATGACATTGTCAAATCTTTGGCCACTTCGCTTATTAGGATTTTAACTTTGCCTCTACCAGCGACATTTACAAAGATGTTGTTGTATCCTCCTCTTGAATAATTTCTTCCTCTACCTCTATATTTTGATCTCACCCTTTCTCTTCCACGACTTATGGAGAATTGTGCTACAAATGCACCTTCTAATGATGTGTTTGATCTATTTATCTTGTGTTCATGATTGATGAGAGAGGCTTATAACTCATCAATGGTAAACTGGGTCATATCTTTGTTTTCTTCTAAAGTCACAACCAAACATTCAAATTCTGGAGAAATACTTCTAAGAACCTTTTCAACTACCCTTCTATCTTCTATGGTTTCTCCATGGGATTTAATTTGATTAATCAGACCAATAACTCGAGTATAAAATGAATCTACTGATTATGTATCTTTCACTGGCAGAGATTCAAAATCTCTTCTAAGAATATGCAATTTAGTAGTCTTTACCTTTTCCAATCCTTGATAGGAGTTTCCAGTGTATTCCATGCTTGCTTGGTTGTCTTTATTGTTGCTATTCTTGGGAGTATGCTTTCATGCATCGATTGAAGTATATGAAACAAATATTATCCATCATTCTTCTTTTGTTCCTTCAAAACATCTTTCTTTGCTTGTGAGAGTGCATTATATGCTCCTTGATATGTTGGTTTTGCATAACCATTTTCCAGTGTCTCACATACATCTTGTTCTTTGAACAAATCCTTCATGCTCAGAGACCAATATTCATAATTTCTTCCTATAAAATTTGGGGATTGCAGACTTGACATTTGTGCACCATAAGTGGAAACCAATTTTAATTTTTCAAAATCACCTTCTTTCAAAACACAATTGATCCTCTTTTTAAACCAAACTTTGATAACTTGCTCTTTACTGCTTAGTTTTTTTTTGGCAATTTCCAATTTACTGCACAAATTATTTTTCAATATTCACAAAATACTTTCTAATAGAACTTTTGGGTAATAATATAATTACTTTGCTATTAAGTTGTTTACCCACATGCTAATATATTTTCAATGACTATTTTATAATGCACTAATCCACTTTTTCTTTTCAAAAGAATATTTACTTCCCACATAAAAGTAAATACTTTTCACCTAAACTTATGTAAAACCAAGAAGGAAAAGTATTTTGATTTCTTTATAAAATAAAAATATACAAAAAATTTAAGCACTTCAACTTATAAAATATGTGTCTTCATCTAATCCACTTTTTCTTTTCAAAAGAATATTTACTAAATACTTTTCACATAAACTTATGTAAAACCAAGAAGGAAAAGTATTTTGCTTTCTTTATAAAATAAAAATATACAAAAATTTTAAGCACTTCAACTTATAAAATATGTGTTTTCATCTAATCCACTTTTTCTAATCCACATAGAAGTAAATACTTTTCACATAAACTTGTAAATACTTTTCACATAAACTTATGTAAAACCAAGAAGGAAAAGTATTTTGATTTCAGTATAAAATAAAAATATACAAAAATTTTAAACATTTCAACTTATAAAATATGTGTGGCATGAACAATATTAGGAAATAACACATAAGATTTATCTGACAGCTATAGCTATACAAACATTCCACTTGAGCTCTTCAACTTTGTTCTTCTCTATTGTTTTGTCTTAACAATGATTTTGATTTTTCATTTACATATATACAATCATCGACTTCTCTGGGAATCTATGTGAATTCACATTTATTTCTTATTGCTATTTACCTACAAATTTGATTTTTGAACTACTATGTTGCTCGTTAAATAAACTCAGACATAAACTCCATTGACAAACTGATTAACATAACACATTGTACCTATATCTATACTGCTATATCTATACTGCTGAGTGCAGAGAGCCAACACAAACTTAACAACGATCACATTGTACCTATACTGATGAGTGCAGAGAGCCAACACAAACTTAAAAACGATCACATTGTACCTATACTGCTGAGTGCATAGAGCCAACACAAACTTAACAACGATCAGGTCATAATGACCATATAATAGCACAAATTAAACAAGTTTGGAGCAACACAGTGAAGTGAAGGGCTGGTTGGCTGCAAATGGGTGTACAAACTAAAGAAAGTAGGAAATTGGGTGTACAAACTAAAGAAAGTAAGAAAGTAGGTGTGCAAATGGGTGTACATGGGATCTTGTGGAACTTCCAGAGAGTAGGAAATTGGTTGGCTGCAAATGGGTGTACAAACTAAAGAAAGGAGCTGATGACACTGTACCGAAGTACAAAGCAAGACTGGTTGCAAAAGGGTTTTCTCAGAAAGCAGGTATTGACTTTCATGATATTTTTTCACCAGTTGTAAAACTTGTTTCTTTCAGAATTTTGGTAGCACTCGTTGCCTTATATGATTTGGAGTTAGAGCAGCTAGATGTCAAAACAACTTTCTTACATGGATATTTAGATGAGGAAATTTTCATGGAACAACTAGAAGGTTTTGTTCAGAATCGCAACAAGAGGTTTGTTTGCAAGCTCATAAAATCATTGTATGGCCTGAGGCAATCTCCCAGGAAATGGTACAAGAAATTTGATTCTTTCATGGTGAGTCAGAATTTTACTAGGAGTGAGTATGATTATTG
The DNA here is from genome assembly GCA_001517045.1 of Pseudotsuga menziesii. NCBI lineage: Eukaryota > Viridiplantae > Streptophyta > Pinopsida > Pinales > Pinaceae > Pseudotsuga > Pseudotsuga menziesii. The sequence goes on from LPNX010163921.1 coordinate 60,549, forward strand.
TGTGTACTTTAAAAAGTTGGAAAATTACATGTTCATTATTTTGGTGTTATATGTTGATGATATGCTTGTCCCAAGCAAGAGCATGTTTGAAATCAGCAGGTTAAAGGCTTAGTTGGCTAGGACATCTTATATAAAGGATCTAGGAGCAGCAAATCAGATCTTGGGCATGCTAATACACAGAGACAGGAAAAATGACAAGCTGTGGTTATCACAAAAGAAGTATGTGGAGAAAATACTTTAGAGATTCGGTATGAATAAGGTGAAACCTGTTAATATCCCTTTAGCTTCTCATTTCAAGCTTTCTTCAGGTTTGAGTTCTAAAAATGATGAAGAAAAGCAGTATATGTCTCATATACCATATGCTAATGCAGTAGGAAGTCTAATGCATGCGATGATAAGTACAAGACTGGATATTTCACATGCAGTTGGTGTTGTCAGTAGATACATGGAAAATCCAAGAAAAGATCATTGGGCAGCAGTGAAATGGGTGCTTTAGTATCTTAGAGGCACAAGCAATTATTGTATCACTTTTGATGGTTGTAGTGATGAAGTCTGTGGTTATGTTGATTCTGATTTTGCAGGTGATTTGGACAAGAGGAGGTCCACTTTAGGTTATGTCTTTACTCTTGCAGGTGGAGCTATTAGTTGAATTTCAAAGCTTTAGAATATTGTTGCTTTATCCATTACAAAAGTAGAGTATATAGATGCTTCACATGCTTGCAAAGAGGCATTCTGGTTAAAAGGTTTGTTGGCTGAGTTAGGAAAAGTTCATAACACTATAAAAAAAAATTGTGATAGTCAAAGTGCTATTCATTTGGCTAAAAATCCAGCATATCACAGTAAGAAAAAACATATTTCCGTAAAATACCATTTTGTTAGACATGTTGTTGATGAAGGTGGAGTGGTTCATGAAAAGGTTCACACTAAAAAGAATAGTGCAAACATGTTCATGAAGCCAGTTACTTTAGAGAAGCTACGGTGGTGCCTAGCTTCTCTAAGCTTGCATGAAAGGTGATGAATAGAGCAATGAGCAAGGTATCAGGTAAATTGTTGTCAAGGTAGAGATTGTTGAAAATGGATGACAACCGTTCTCTCCGTGGCTGCATAATGAACTCACCGAAATAAAACAGTTTGTACAGTTAAGAGTAACCGTGAAAGAAATGTATATATTTTTTGTATTCTCGTAGAGAAAGAGTGGGAGAGTTGTAAGCTGTTGTAATCTTCATTCATTAAATAATAAGGAAGACCGATACCATTGCTCCATGGATGTTTCCCTCTTGAGGGTTTTACCACAGTAAAGTTTTGTATTCATTTATGAATGTGTCTTAATAAATTATTTGCATTATTTTCTCTCTCGATCTGAGATCCAATAAATTCTTTGTATTATTTTCTCTCTTGATCTGAGATCCAACATTGTAGTAAATATTCTATTCCACAATTCCAAATTTTCAGATCTAATAATTGAGTCAACCGTCCAAAGGAATCTGGTAAGCATTTCAATTATGTGCAATCCTAAAAAGTTCTTTAGGCAACCGAGCAAAGTTCATAGTACTTCCAACAAAGGCTTCCCTCCTAATTCCAGAGCTTCCAATTTACACACGTCTCCAATGCCACTTGGCAATTCTTTTAAATTCGTTTTACACACATTTAATGTTAGCATGGACCGTTGATCTGCGACTTGGGAAGGCAATTCTTTCACACTGCCGCAACCTAAAATATCAATGTACTCTAGGGTGGTAATATTTCCAAATGTTTAGTTGGAGAAGGTCAAACTGCATCAACCTCTCAACCCTTGATGTTCCAGTCGATTTAAATTCCCAAATGAATTTCGAAGCATCTTTAAACTCAAAGCACTAGACAAATCGATGTGCCAAAGGTTCTTTAGGTTACCTAAGGAATCAGGAAGCGACGTCATTTTTGAGCAGTCAATTAAGGTATTTCAAGAAGCATAGGTCACAAAATTCTCCTGGCACAGTTTTGATTAGTGCTTCATAAATGGAAATCTTTTCGAGCTGCTTCAGCTTCCCTATGGATCTAGGAAAGTTTGAAAATGAGGGAGACTAGATTTTTAGCTCTAGCAACTGTAGAGGAGCCTGCAATGTTCACATTTCCACTATCAAACAAATGTAAATGATGATCTCACCTAAAAAATGGAATGAAATTAGGAAAGAAAACTGCCACAGTAATTTTAATTTCACCCCTTCTATTTATAAAACTCTTAATCTCTCCATTGGAATCCACAAAGGTAGGCAAGCGTTTCCACACTTATACCAACGGAGCCACATGAGATGTGGTGACCACACCCTCCTTAATATGCGTTCTAGATGCAACAAGTTGCAAATTCAAAATACCACGGAATAAAAAATTATTGAACAGATCCATCACACAATTCTCGAATACCTCATCACTCCATCTTTGGTACCATGACATTTCTGAACTCTCCATCTCCAATACCGTATTTTTGTACCATAACATTTCTGAGCTCTCCGTCATGGCTTGGGACAGAAAATATCTCGAAGAAACAGTCTTAATTCCCCAAACTTTGTTTATCACCTGTTCATTCAAGAAAATAATACACAAAAGAACACAGATCTACCATTATCTTGAATAAAGAAACTTTAAATTTCATCTTTAAATAGAAATAAAGGAAGCAACTTTAAATATTCATCTTTAAGCACAAAACAAAGGAATCAACTTCAAAATTCATTTGAAGACTAAAACAAAGGTTTGAATGCTCGGAGCACTTACCAAATCTTCAATGGTGTTAGTCGTGTGGTGCCAAAAACCACGGGGCATGATTTCTTCCTCCTGGGTAATACTTCTTCCCAAATCCCTGATGTGATCATGCATTTCTATCTGATTTCCACTGTTCACTTTCAAGAGACACTTGTTCTCTATATTTCGAAGCTCCATAGAACCCCATATTCTTGCGGCCGTATCTCTATCTTCTCCTAAGAAAAAGCAAGAAATATTTAAAAATACTTGTCATTTTTCTGAATTAAGTGAATTGTTGCTGATTCTAAGTCTTTCTTGTATCTCACGAGGTAATTGGTGAATCCGATTCAATATCTCTACCTAGTAAGATATTTCGTTTTCTCCAAAAATGAGCGCCCCAAATACTTTTAATGACAATGGAAAACCATCACACACCATTATAAACTGATCTAGCAGATCTGCAAATTCTGGTTGTGGATGTGGTTAACCAAAGGCATGAAAGCAGAAGAGATCTTCAGAGTGCTATATGTCTAGCCCCTCTAGCTTATAAATTGATGTCTCTTGGGTTTCATGATCTCTTTAAGTGACAAAAATGCTTCCAGTTGAAGGGTTTCATCTAGGTCATCTAAAATTATGAGAATGTGACATGAATAAAGATGCCTTACAATCCAGTCCAATCAGCAACGATGTTAAAGATCCCTTAGCAGCAATTTCTCTAACATCATATAAAAATCATGATCGATTGTAATTTTACCTATTTTTGCTGAAGAATTATGTGGCCAGCATTGTCTTACCAACACCACCTGTACCCACAATCCCTACAACCTTAGCCTTCTCTGGCCCTAACACTGTGCTTTCAAATTCTTCAAATTTTTCTTTCAACCCAGTTGGGTGTTCCGCCACATACTTCAATGGTGTTTTGTCGTAGATTTTAGACTCGGATCTCAATACATCATCCAAGAGTTTCCCCACATTGCTGAATATTAGAGTTTAAATTTTAAAAAATGAGAAGCGCTCCATTATAACTATCAGTCTAATAAATTAGAAATAAATTGAAAAAAGAAGAGAAGGATATCAGTTGGAGATTCTCACCCATTATAAGCATTTGAATTGAAACCACTTATATCTGCAGCCTTCGAAAGAGTGCGTCTCCAATTCTGAATAGTCTCCAGGTCGAACCTCTGCTTCTTTTGGTGGTTGCTTAGGGATTCTGCATAGGCACCTTTAGTCATCCACCGGAGCTCCCGAGGCTCGACCCCATAAAAGACAAGAATAATAGTAAGCTCATTTGGCCTCGACTGAAACGCCTACAAGAGCTCGTCTAGACACCATTTCGATTGTGCATAAGTAGATGAAAAGATGGCAATATGGATAAAGGATGTTTCAATCGCGTGTAGCATTTGAGGAGTAATATTTTGCCCAACTTCCAATTCTAGCTTGTCCAAAAAGACTTTCAGTCCACGAGCATTAAGACTATGGTATAGGTTGGTAGCCATGGTAGCCTTTACATCAGGGCCACGATGGTTGATAAACACTTTGTAGTTGTTATAGGAATTCGAGCTGCAAGAACAAGAGGCCATGGAAGAAGAAGAGGCATCAGAAACATTGTCATTGTTATTGGTTGTTTGGTCTGCCATTAGAATTTTGATTTCGAGGACGGAATTGAAGGAGGAGGATGCAAGAAGAAGACTAAAAACTAAAGAGCTGAAAATGCAAAATGATAGAAAATATGGGCAAATATGAGCTATTGCTCAGAATTTTATTAGCAAAGAAGAAAACTACAAGTCTGCCTTATGCAACTATGAGATGATCTATTTATAGTAGATTTGCAACACATGTTTTACTGTTCAAATTTCTGCTGGAGGTTGAGTTCCATTAATAATCAGACTATTGGGTGGTTGATGGATGGCTGGGCAGTGCTGCAGGCAGTCGGAGGTTAGCTGGGTGGTTTGGGAGGCTCCATCAAGATTATTATTTTCAACACTCCCCCTTAAGCTTGACTTCTCAATGTTTCCCAAACCTTTCCTTAGATGTTCAAATCTTTTTCCAATGACTTGGTGAAGATATCTGCAGTTTGATCTTTAGACTTGCAAAATTCAAGATATATTTCACCATTGTTGATTAGTTCTCGGATGAAATGATATCTAATATTAATATGCTTACTCCTTTTGTGAAAAACATGATTTTTTGATAGTTCTATTGTTGAATTATTGTCACAGTAAATTTTTGTTGCTCCTTTTTGATCTTGCATCAAATCTGTCATTATTCGTCTTATCCACACTGCTTGACATGCTGCTAATGTTGCTGCTACATATTCTGCTTCTGTAGTTGAAAGAGTTACAATAGGTTGTTTTTGAGAAGCCCATGAGATTGATCCTGAACCAAGATGAAAGATATACCCAGATTTGTTTTTTCTATCATCAATGCTACCTGCAAAATCACTGTATGTGTACCCAACTAGAATGAAATCATATGACTTTGAATATAAGATGCCATAATTTCTTGTTCCACTTATATATCTTAAAATCCTTTTCCTTGTCAGCCAATGTGAATCCATTGGTGTTTCCATGAACCTTGAAATCAAACTGACTACATACATAATGTCAGGCCTTGTTGTTGTCAAATACATCAAGCTGCCTACCAATATTTTGAACAAACTTGGATCTACTTTTGTTCCCTTGTCTTTGTTTCTCAATTTCAAACCTGTTGCCACAGGTGTAGATGTTGGATTGCAACTCAACATCTTGAATCTTTTCAAAACATCCTTTGCATATTTTGTTTGACAAGTGAAAATTCCATCATCTGTTTGACTTACTTCTATGCCCCAAAAATATTTCATTAAGCCCAAATCTATCATCTCAAATTCCTTTTTCATTGTTGATTTAAACAACTCAATTGAAAAGTTTATAGTAAATATCAAATCATCAACATATAGGCATACAATTAAGACTTTACCTTGATTGTTTACCTTGATGTAAAGAGTTGGCTCACTACTGCATTTGCTAAAACCATGACTCTGGAAATATGAATGCGACTATACCATGCTCTCAAAGCTTGTTTGAGACCATACAAAGCCTTTTTTAATCTATAAACTTTTTGTTCATGACCAATTTTATGATAACCTGGTGGCTGCTGCACATATACTTCTTATTGTAATATCCCATTCAAAAAAGCTGATTTGACATCCATCCAATAAATTTTCCATTTATGATGCCCTGCTATTGCTAACAATGTTCTTACTGTATCTAATCTAGCTACTAGAGCAAAAGTCTCATTGTAATCAATCCCGGGTTGTTGTGAGAAACCCTTAGCAACTAACCTTGCTTTATGCTTTACAACATTTCCATCAGCATCAAACTTTGATTTATAGATCCATTTTACACCTATTGCATCTTTTCCTTCTGGAAGATTCACTAATTGCCAAGTTTGATTTTTCTCTATTGCTTCAATTTCTTCATCCATAGCCTCTTTCCAACTTTCATATTTAATTGCTTCTTCAAAACATATTGGATCAGCAATAGAAAATAATGCAAAATCAGAAATCAAACCATCATCATCATTACCTTGAGTTACCTCATATATTTCTTGGAGACTTCTTGTCTTCACTGGAGTTACATCTGACCTTGAGCTATTACTTGAGTGATATCTTGGTGTTGACCGAGATATTGCAGTTGATTGAGGTGTTGATGTTGTGCTATGTGAACTGGAGCCATTGTTGGGAGCTTGATCTTCATCAAAATATTTCATTCCAAATTTTTGTTGTTTATGTAGATTTTCATTCCAAATCCATTCTTCATCTTCAAGAAACTTGACATCTCTACTGATTATAGTCCTTTTTGTGATAGGATTATACAACTTGTATGCTTTTTATTGCTCACTATATCCCACAAAAATACATCTTTCTCCTTTATTATCTAACTTCTTCCTATTCTCAGTAGGAACATGTGCATATGCAATACACCCAAAGACTCTTAAATGAGAAACATTATGCTTTTTATTACTCCATGCTTCCTGTGGTACTTTATCCTTGACACTCTTTGTCGAGGATTGATTCAAAATATACACTACACAAGCTACAGCTTCAGCCCAATATTCATTTGGTAGATGTTTAGCTTTCATCATGCTTCTTGCCATTTCAATTATTGTTCTATTTTTTCTTTCTGCAATACCATTTTGTTGTGGTTTATATCTAGTTGTAAATTGCCTTTTGATCCCATTTGTTTTGCAAAAACTCAAGAAATCATTTGATGTGAATTCTCCCCCTCTATCTGTTCTTAGAGTTTTAATGTAGTGCCCACTTTGCTTTTCAACCATGACTTTAAACTGCTTAAACACTTCAAAAGCTTCTGATTTGTGTTTCAAGAAATATACCCAAGTTTTCCTGGAATAATCATCTATGAAAGTTATGAAATACAAGTTATACCCAATAGAAGGTGTCTGCATATACCCACACAAATCTGAATGCACAATTTCAAGTGGAACTCTTGCTCTATATGACTTACCAACATGAAATGATTCTCTATGCTGCTTACCAAGAATGCACCCTTCACAAAGTTTGTTTGGTTGTTCAATCAACGACAAACCACTCACCATGTTCTTTCTATGTAACAAATTTAGATCACTGAAGCTTAAATGACCAAACCTTAAGTGCCATAACCATGACTGATCTGAGAGGACTGCTTTGAAAGCAACAGACAAATCTCTTTGCAACCTTAAAGGAAACATCTTGTTTTGTGTCATTTGGACTTTTGCAATTAGTGTTCTATGTGAATCAAAGATCTCACATGCATCATTTTCAAAATAGACTTTATATCCCTTTTGTAGTAGTTGTCCAATGCTAATTAGATTGTGTTTGATATTAGGGACATAATACACATTTGGAATGTGTTTCTTTTCACCTTGCTTAGTTTCAAATTTTATGCTACCTTTACCCATGATAGCTACTTTTTTATCATCTCCCAATTTTACTTCTGACTACACATATTCATCTATGTTTGCAAACATATCCTTGTTTCCACTCATGTGGTTACTACAACCACTATCTAAGAACCATACTTTTTTTGAGCTTTCTTGTGGACTATTACAAGTAATAAACATTGAATCACTATTTTCAGAGTGATTTTCTCTTGAGAAATTCGCATTCTGCCTATTCATATCAAACTGCTTCTTCCTACATTCAGGTGCAAAATGAACAAATTTTTGACAATAGTGGAATTGGATATGTGATTTGTCATACCTTTGTCCTTGGCCATGAAATTCAAGAGAATGTCTTTCACCTCTGCCTCTTCTGCTTGCAAAGAAATTGTAATTTGCTCCTTCTTCATGAGAGTCCCCTAATCTACCACCTTCATTACGATTACTCATTTTTCCTCTTCCAAATCCTCTTCCACCTCTATTAGTGATTCTTCCTCTTCTTTTGGTGTTTCTAGCTTGAACTTGCGATTTGAATGCATTTACCATAGAGGAACCATTTGACCTATTGATTCTTTGCTCATGGGTTTGTAAAGACCCCATAAGACTATCGATAGAAACTTGAGACAAATCTTTAGATTCTACAATAGCTACAACAATTGGGTAAAATATAATAGGAAGACTCCTCAAAATATTTTCTAAAACCTTTTGATCATCCAAAGTATCTCCATGAGACTTTATTTGATTTACTATACTCAGTGCACGAGTGAAAAAATCATTTATTGTCTCGGAATTTGACATTTGCAAATTTTCAAAATCTCTTCTAAGCATTTGTAATCTTACCAACTTGACTTTTCTAGTACCTTGATAAGAATTTTGTGAGTGTCCCATGGATGCTTGGACCTTGTAGCTGCTGCAACCTGTGGAAAAATGGATTCTTCCATTGCTTGTTGTATCAAAAATAACGCCTTGGCATCCTTCTTCTTATTCTCTTTGAGAAGATCCTTTTGTGCTTGTGATAAAACATTATATGCTACTTGATCTGGTGGCTCTGTAAAACCATTCTCAACCAAGTCCCATAATTCTTGTGAACAAAATAAAGTCTTCATTTTAATGCTCCAATATTCATAATTTTTCCCATTAAATTGTGGAATTTGGGGTTGAGTGAGATTACTGCTACTCACACCCGCCATAATTAAATTGCAGCAAAATATATCACTTCCACAACACTTTATCAATGCAAATTAGCACAACCTAATGCAAACTGATTAAATATTGCACTTTCACAATTCTTTGTGATTTTTTTTTATAATATTCCAAGTGCCTTTTAACAAAAAATAAAATTAAACTAGTGACCCAAAAACAATAACCTTGCTGCAGCAATTTCATCACACCAAATTAAATATTTTACCATTGCATTCAGCATAAAACAACATTACCAAAATCAATTCTTCCATTCCATAATTATGCTCCTTCACAACTAGAGTTTGCACCTCCACAACCAACCGATGCTCTTCCACAATCAGTTTCTCCACAACCTTGCTCTGATACCAATTTGAAGGAGGAGGATGCAAGAAGAAGACTAAAAACTGAAGAGCTGAAAATGCAAAATGATAGAAAATATGGGCAAATATGAGCTGCTGCTCAGAATTTTATTAGCAAAGAAGAAAACTACAAGTCTTCCTTATGCAGCTATGAGATGATCTATTTATAGTAGATTTGCAACACATGTTTTACTGTTCAAATTTCTGTTGGAGGTTGATTTCCATTAATACTCAGACTATTGGGTGGTTGATGGACGGCTGGGCGGTGCTGCAGGCGGTCGGTGGTCGACTGGGCGGTTTGGGCGGCTCCGTCAAGATTATTGTTTTCAACAGGGATGACACAGAGATAAAGATCAATATAATAAAAAGAATGAATTTGGATTTCAATGACTGGATAGAGAGAAAGATAAAGATCGATATAATAATAAGAAACAGATGAAGGGCATGCAGTTAAACAAAACTGACCCAAATTGCATGCAAGTGTCAACCAAGAGAGAGTCTTTTTTACATATGCATAGAACGCGTTTATACACGAATTTGCCGTCATTATTGATAATTTCTTATTAAAATTTCGTCAAGCGTTTCCTCCATGAAAATTCATTCTAAAACATGTACTATAGTTCCATAAATGAAGTTTTGGTGGAGCTTCGCCTTGAACTGCCACGATATCATTGGGTATGATGTGAAGTTTCACGTGCTACCTTCCCAAGATGCTATGCATTGCGTCGGCAACTTCAATGTTATCTGCCACCCATTGAAAATGGGAAAGAAATATCCACCCCACAACAGAGTGATTAATGCTCTTACTGTGGGGTTCGGTCAAGTGTACACGACCCACCTGGGCCTTCCTAGCGGCACCTTTCCAGCAAGGATTCCCATGCTGCATGAGGCTTCCAGAGATGGACATCCCATGAGCCATCCATTAATGTTGATCCCACTTACGTCGATCCTCCGTAGATCTAGCAGTGCCCTGGATCTTGGATCGATCCTCTGTAGGCAAGAAACTGGGCGACAGAGACGGATGGGAAGGTTACAGCGATGACAACCACAACACTCACCTTCAACCGCAACACTCAACTAGGAACCTTCAACCGCAACACTCACCTTCAACCACAACACTCAAGCAGGAACCAGGGCCGCAACTCACCTTCAACCGCAGCACTCAAGCAAGAACCAGGGACACAACTCACCTTCAACTGCATCACTCAACCAGGAACCAGGGCCGCAGCTCACCTTCAACCGCAGCACTCAACCAGGAACCAGGGCCATCAGCCAGGTAAGTTCGATATTACAGCAAACTGACAAGATTCTGATGTTTGATGCTTCCAACAGTCTCTAACTCTGTCTCAAATTCCCGCAAGCTTTGTGGGTAGTGCGTGTATAGTCTTTTAATAGCAATTGGATTACAACTCTTAAGAACACTTTTATAAACTGTGCTAGTAGCACCATAGCCAATTATATATTTCTCATTCAAATTTTCTGTATTGCACATTATGTCATCATACATGTGAAGGGCCATGTCCATGTGCAATATTACTAGCCTTGGAGAACCTGATCAAGACATCAATGCATTTTTTAACTGGTGCAATTGACCCATATGACCCTGCAACCGCAGACATGGTTTCATATTCCTTTCTACATTTTTCCAATATCTTAGCAAGGCCAAAATCAGCCATACTGGCTTGAATTTTATCATACAGCAAGATATTGTTTGATTTGATATCCCGATGAACAATTGGTGGAATGCAGTCATGGTGAAGATAAGAATTATGTGCCTTGTAGGCCAGTCAAGCCTGTTAGCTTTAGATCCATGAAGGATATCTCCCAAGCTTCCATTGTGCATGAATTCATACACTAGTAGGTTGTAGTCCTCTCCAGATATATAGCACCAGATTTTAACAATGTTCTTGTGCCGAATCCTCCCTAAAGTCTCAGCTTCTGCTTGGAACCCATTGTCATATCCTGAGGTCTCAATCTTTTCCCTGCCAGGAAGACTCTTCATAGCCATGGCCTCACCATTGGCCATTTCTACCTTGTATACTTGTCCAGCCCCGCCGGTGGCAGTCATGTTAGCCTCATCCAAGGATCCCAGGATTTTGTCCTCATGAAAAACTAACTTGTGGAAAGAGACCACATTCCAAGTGCCAAAATCAAGATTTTCCTTGTCCTTAACATTAGGAGATTGGCAGTACTTCTTGTAGAAGCATCCTAATCCAAAAACCCACACCATAGTTGCTGTAGAAACAAAGATGCCACAGAGTATAAAAGTTGTCAAATGATGATCCTCTTTTTTTAAGACACAAGGTTCGATATCCTTAAGGCCTTCTCCACAGAGGTTGGGATTTCCCAAAAATGCTTCTCTGTATTTATTCAACCCACTGGAGACAACTCCAAACAGCTCATTGCTTGATAGATTTATGAAACTAAACTTAAGGCTTGCTAAAGATGCAGGAACTTCCCCCTTGAGGTGATTGTCGGATAGATCAAGGTATATGAGGCTTTCGAGATCACCAATTTGCATAGGAATTTCACCAGAAATATCATTTCCTTTTAAGTTAAGCTCTGTAAGTTGTTTCAAAGACCCAATCCTTCAAAAAATGTTTCCAAAAAGTGAATTTTCTTGTAGATCCAATACCTCAAGATTATGCAACCCATAAAGCTCATCTGGTATACTTCCTGAAAATTTATTATTGCTAGCATTCAAAATAGACAAAGGCCATACATTGGCAATCTCAAATGGAATCTTACCTGAAAATCTATTGTTGTCAATTTGTAAGTTAGACAAATTCCTAGCGTTGCCAATATCTTTAGAAATGCTTCCTTTAAAGTTGTTAGAACTGAGATGCAGCACATAAACTCTTGGCAATCCCCATAGACCCTTGGGAATTTCTCCATTGAACTTATTTTTCTCCAGTCTAAGCCGAAGAAAACTTGTACAATTCTCATATATCTTTGATATGCTACCATTGAGCCTATTGTGGATCACAGCCAGAATTTGAAGCTTCCCCCCATTACAGAGTTTGGTTGGCAATGGCCCACTTAACTGGTTTCCAGATAAATCCAAAACTTCAAACTGGGTTTTGCTTCCAAGCTTTGGAGGGATTTTCCCATTGAGCGAATTGTCAAACAATTTTAGACTCTTCAACAAGGTCAGCTCATCAATCCTTGCAGGAATCTCACCGAACAATCTATTTTCAAACAAATTCGAAGATTTCAGCATAGCTAAATCACCCAAACCCTCTGGAAGCGTTCATAAGCGCATATTTTCCAAAGCATCTAACAATTCCAACGAAGCCATCTCACCAATATTCTTAGGAATCTCACCTTCAAATTTATTCTGGTAAAGGAATCTCCCCGACATCTCTTTGTTGTCCTTTCTGTACATTTCTACACTCTTCCTTCATTTCTGAGTCGATATGTGTGGGATATTTCCCATTTAGGTGTTTAATCATACCAGGTTTATTTTTGGGATTTAACTCAGGGTGAGCAGTGAGTTCCCATATGAATGGATGTATGTGTTTTAGAAATCTTTGAATTAAAGTTTATTATGTTATTATAATTATATTAATTATTTAAACAGTGAAGTGGTAGTAGATGAAATGATTCTCTGTGTCTTTAATAAAACTAGTAGAATTAATACAAATGTTTGTAAAAAAATTATAAGCTAAGCAAATTTCATTTGAATTAACTTTTAGAAATTTATGTTTTGAATAGTCATTTTATTGAAAGAGAAAAAAATGCATATGTTTAACAGTTTTTCAACAATTATTATGGAGCTTCAAGAAGGAGAATTGGATTTCAAAATAGTTAAAAGACCAGGTTTACATCCACTTCATTATTGCATGGTTGGTACTTGCAAGAACAAATATGGGGTCACTACAGTTGATGCATTAAATAAACATCGACAACGTGTCCATCAACTTGGTCCAATTCCACCTCGTCAAAAGGGTCATCCACGTTCACATGATTTCAATTGGCCAAAAAAAGATCCTACTAAAATTCAGAAGAATAGTGAACTAAGGAGCTGGGGCCTTGAATGTCGAATGGAAACGGGTCTCAAAAACTTAAAAAGACGTCTATTAGAACAAGAGATATCTAAAGAGGTATGCTCATACTAAAGCTTCATATTTCACCTTCATTTTATCTAATTTTATAAATATTAAATATGTTAACTTTATACACATTAAAACTTCATTTTTAGTTTCCTTTTATCTAGCTTTATATATATTAATTATGTTACATGTTTTTTTATTAGAATGTGAATCATGAACATGAGTTGAGTAGTGAGGCCTTGGAGAGAATTTCGAGTCGCTTGGATGCATATACATCAAATGAGATGAAAAGGTACCAAGAAACATCAAGAAGAATTGAAATTAAAAAAATGTTAAATGAGTTAACTTGTTATAATGAAGGGTCATCTTCTACCATGGACAACACTAGTGGTGCATACAATGATTGTGCCAATGAAGTAAGTGAAAAAATATCTTTATTTAAAACCATTTTAATCTCAAAATTGTTGTTTTCAGATTTTCTAGTGTTGATATGAATTGTATAGTTGTATTGTTAACATGAGTGCATATTATATAGATTTCTATAGAATCTGAGAAGCAAAATTTCCAAGAAGTACAAGAAACAATGAAAATGTGCAATGGATTGAGTGTAGAAGATGAATGTTCATCTTCAACTATGAAGGGAACTAGTAAGGCATCCCAAAGTCATATGATTGAGGTAAGTATTTTTAGCACATGTTTTTATATATTTATTTTATAATATTCATTATGTTAAACTCATTTATCCTTTTATTTTTTTATAATTTAATAAAGTCATATATATTTTGTGCATAATTGTATATAGGGTTTTATAGAAGAATGTTTATAAAGTGATCCACCGATAGATGAAAGACATGACACACCTCATATGCATGTCACTCCGGATTCGCAGGTAGCTCGTGATTTGCTCGATAGTGAGTAAATATTTTTTTATGCATTTCAAATATGTATAATCAAAGTAATTTCTTTTATGCATTTCAAAAATGTATAATCAAAGTTTGAAGTGTTAAGATAAATGAAATCCTTAATGGTGGAATTTATTGTATATTTACTAACATCTTTTTTTGCCTTGTATAGGCAAATGGAGAAAGTGGGGCTCCACAAGAAAGAGTCATAAAGCATACAAAGCTTACACCTAAGAACCTAAATCAAGTTGGATTTAGGAACCGTGTTGCTTGGTTGAGCCATATGCAATCCAACTACATTGCTAGAAGAAAGCCAGTGAGAATAGCAACTATTCATGGAAACAATCAATGTAAAAATTAACATAGCGATATTACCTAAGGTTTTCAGTGGATCTTTAAATTGTATTGTTTCTATAACTATTTTATATTTCAAAACTGTGATTTTATAACCAGTTATTCTCTTTATAACAATTGCTTTATGAATTCATGTGAATATGTGGAGCAAATTTTTTTTGCATAAATTTAGATATGATTATTTAAACTATTAATTTTTATTTAAATTAATTATAATAAACACAATAGTTTAACCCATTAATTTAAAAGGAATGATGGATCTTATAGGGAAGGATTCTTAAGGAGTCTTATTCATTGTTTAGTTGATATGATTTTTATTTTTATTTTTATTTTATTATTATTGATAATAGTCTAGGAGTAGTTCTAAACTAGATACTTTTCTAACTTGTAACTAAGGCTCTAATATTTCATATTTTCAAGTTTTCTTCATTGTTATAGCTATTAGATATATTGCACACAATGTGTAATTTTCCTTTCAGTTTCTACAAGTTTGACATAGATGTTTCCTCATTTTTTGTACATATATCATCGAGGGATGAAGTAGGACACGCCTTTAACCATCTACTACAAAATGTTCTGGTTTCTTATGTAGTTATATGTGTAATGGACATTGCCTAGCTATATACTAAGTCATATTGTCTTACGTTGATAGATTTTAGATCTACATTTCAATTTTTATATTTGTTAAGGTTCATGAAACCATTGGATGATTGTTGAAATAGTAAAAAAATTGGGATTTATACTTGAATTTCAGGATAACATTACATTAGATGCAAGTAGTTGCTTTCCATTCCCAATATTTCAATCCTTTACTGTTTTTGAAGCGCGTTGGGAATTATTTAAGTACAATTGCTTTTATTTTCATTATGTGGTTTTCAAAGTTTGCATTTAAAAACCATTGATATTATGGGTCTCAACGTTGCACTTTTTTAAAATATATGAATTTAAAAAAAAATTGCTTTCCAAATAGAATTCATGGTTAGGATTAATGATTTTGAAATTTTCAATCTTGAATTATATTTTATTATTTTTCTTTTAATTATTTAGTTATTTAAACAATAAATAGAACATGGCACATATAAACACACCCCTTACCACAAAATAGTTTTCTTTAGACCTCTTCCTAGTAACATTGAGAGTTAAAATAACGTAAAGTTATAGATTTTTCAAATCAACCTTACAAAAATAAAATGTACAATTTAAAAACAACTAGATTATTTTTCATTTAATAAAAAAACAACAGTATAGAGTAACCCTTTCATTGTAGTAGTGAAATAACACTATAAGGCCACAAAATTTCTACTTTCAAACGTAGAGTTGAATAATTGACTATATCAGTCCTTACTAGAAACATGTGTCCATGGGGAAACACCCATTGAGTGTCCACGAAAAGGTGGGAATTGTGTAAGTGTGGTCTTATCATGAGTAGACTTAATAAATTACAAGTTGGAGATTGTGTAAGTGTGGTCCTATCATGAGTAGACCTAATTGGTTATTGGAGTAGCATCAACCTTTAAAAACTATATGAAACCATGATCAATCAAAATCAATGATCATTAGTATGTTAGGGGTCAATGGTTTATATGTTAGTGAGTATCATCACCCAATAACATCATAAAGACACAGTCAACCATGGAGACTCTATAATCAACCATGTTCAACCATATTTTTTAGTGGTTATTATGTCATGTGTTAGTCATTGGTTAATTTATTAGCATAAATAGTTGATAAATATACAAAACACAATAAATCAAGAATAATCATTATTGGGTCATCATACTTACTTTTGGGCTTCTTCTGTGCATCGTTTGTTTAGAAAACATCAAGAAAATTCCTTATTAATATCTTCCTATTGATTCTCTTTAAAAATAGGAGTATTGGGAAAACCAACGTTGGTATATGTTTTCAAATCACCTATTCCCTCAAGGAATTTAAATTGTCACTAGAGACCACATGAATGGATAGGTAAAAGGATTGGTTTTTATAATTTTATTTTCATGTTTTAAAGTGGGATCCTTGTGGGAATGAGGTGTTACAAATTTGTATTCAACATTGTGATCTAAATGTTTTGGTTCAATGAAAGGATGCAAGTAGAGCCACATTCATCACAATAAAGGCATATATGTGTATCCAATAGATACTTAAGTTTAGGCTTCTCAAGTGCACCAATGTTTTTTGAAAAAATCAAACACCACCCTTCAAAATCTCTTGATATAGTTTATCTTCAATAATAAGGTTATTAAAAAAACATCATTATATCTTTCCAAGTCATCCATGACCTCAATGATAAAGTATAAGGCTTAGGTAATCTAATTAAATGACAATTAGTTTATAAAGTGTAATGGTGTAATGAAATAAGAACTACCTTATCGATGCCATAAAAGGGGATCAATCTAATTATGATGAATTGACATCATTATAATAAATGATATATCCAAATTTGTGTGATTCTGTTAAGTTTTTTGCTTATCATCTTTACAAGTTGTCTTTATTATTTAGAAAACTAACTTGGTATCATAGTGGAAAGATATGGAGTCCAAGTACATTCAGAGACAACAGTCATATATCATAAATTGAATCTATTCTAGATAAACCATAGAGAGTTTCCATTGGAAAAGAGGCCATCAATAGGGAAGAGAGACGAAATAATTTAAGCCATCTATATCCATTTGTATATACATATTATTTCATATGAGAATTGCCTGAGAAAAGAATATGCCAATAAAGAATTGTCTAGATTTAAATGTTGTGCAAAAGATATTTCATACACCCATAAATCCCTAATCATAGATATAGATTATCCTCTTATATGAAAACCCAACATTCAAATTAAAAGTATCAATGACCATATGCTAAAAAAATTTTAAGTTTTGAAAGGACATTTATGGAGAGAAGGCATATGAATTTCAAAGGAAAATAAAATTTGAATTGGGAGATCAAGAGAAAGGATGGGCATGGACATGAAGGGAGTCACTTTAGGAGATACAATGAGCTAAAAAGAAAATGCAATTTGATCTCAAGGAAGAGAGATATGCTACCACAATCGCATCAAGTGAATATTTGTCTATGATTCTCTATCTCCATAAATAAAAGGTCGTCATGCAGATGGAATACTCTCAATTCAGAAGAGTCATGAAGGGAAATTTGAACACAATGGGAACCACAGACAAAATTGGTAAAATTATGATAAAAGGGAACATTAAAGCAATCTTTAAACCACTAAAACCTATTAAACAAACTTTCACTTTTGTAAAGGATAAAACTAACCCTATTTTCCACCAAGGTGTCTACAAAATTCCCTGCTCCTGAGGCACTTCCTATATCAGTCAAACATGTTGATCTTTTAAAACAAGAATCAAAGAACACATAGAAGACAAAAGGGAACATTAAAGCAATCTTTAAACCACTAAAACCTATTAAACAAACTTTCACTTTTGTAAAGGATAAAACTAACCCTATTTTCCACCAAGGTGTCTACAAAATTCCCTGCTCTTGAGGCACTTCCTATATCAGTCAAACATGTTGATCTTTTAAAACAAGAATCAAAGAACACATAGAAGACAACCAACACAACCAGATCTCGAAATCCATTGTTGAACACTCCTACAAAACAAAACATCTCATCCATTTTGACCAATCACAAATTTTGGCTCGAGACTCCCATTATTCTACTCACTTAATCAAAGAAGCCCTAGAAATTGAAAAGAACCCAAATAACATCAACATAGAGGATGTACTAAAAAATAGTCAATATTAGGCTCCCATTATCTACAAAATCCCCTTGAGAATTCTCTAATCATTTCTAAAACTCCATAAAACAAATTCCTACCTTTCCTCTTTCCTTAAATGGTTTAAACCTTATAATTTAATTTCTTATTCTTTTTCTATTTTTTAATTTCTTTTACCTTACATATAACCCTAGTCATTAGTTTTTAGTTTGATAAATTACTTTAATGATTTCCCTAAATAAATCAATTCATTCCTCTTTTCTCCTAATACTTTATAAATTCCAATATGTTTTATTATTTTTATTATTTCATTCCAATGGTTTTTGACCTTTTTTACACTAAAAGTTAACTCTAAATCTTAAAAAATTATTAGAATCATTGATATCACTTGTGGAAATTGGATAATGTGTCATAGGGGTTTTAGAGGGTTCTTAATCTATTTATGCATTCAAAAAAACAATTTGAACACTTCAAAATTATGATTTCACAAAAACAAATTACCTTATCACAAAAAACTACTGAAAACTCCAAAACTTAGAATAGATAGACTGCTCCAAAAATTAATGGCCAACTTTCCTTAACTTTAATAGATTCCTTTCTTATCTTCAC
Organism: Pseudotsuga menziesii; assembly: GCA_001517045.1. Classification (NCBI taxonomy): domain Eukaryota; kingdom Viridiplantae; phylum Streptophyta; class Pinopsida; order Pinales; family Pinaceae; genus Pseudotsuga; species Pseudotsuga menziesii. The sequence continues at coordinate 79,364 of LPNX010163921.1, forward strand.
ATTTGGACATAATTTATCATTATAGTTTCTTCATAAAATTATCGCTATCTCTGCTTCCCTGAAGATGAGCAGGGTTTATGTTTGAAATGTTGGTTTCAAATCCTTAACGTAGTGAAAAATCCAAAAGATCACGTTGATAACTAAGATAACTTTGAAATCCCTAATCATCTCAAAAATTGTCTCTAAAAAATTTCGGCAATGAAAAAAAAACAAGATCTTTAGCACCCAATGATCTATGATTCAATTTTTTAAATAAAATATTGACTTGATTGAAATTCAAGATGATAATGATAATGGTAATGGAACTAGCGGAGGATCATATTCTCAACTTCAACCTATGGAAGAATAGGAGAATAGTTTTAGTGGTTTGCTTCATGTGAAGGGGGAAATGCCATGTGATTGCAACTGCCTATTGATAAGTGGATGAGATGTCATCGAGATTGTATGAGCAAGATGATGTTGTCTGAAGGGAAGTCACCTGTAAATGAGTGGACAAGAGAAGGTTGTAAAGACTATGTGAAGGGGGTGTTGTCAAGTGAAGCGAAGCCACATGTTGATGAGTGGATGAGGGAACTTTCATGTGTAGGGTAGGCCATCTTATTAGATTCATTTTTTGGCAATAAAGAGTAATCACCATTCTATAGAGAAATGCTAAAGAGAATCATTTTTCGTATTCAAAGGAGAGAGGGATGAAATGGGTGGTAGATAGTTTTTCAACACTCTGAGATCGATGCATGTGGATGTGGAGGTCTGATGCCATGATAGCTTTACAAGGATTGTGATACGGATTATGATACATTGCAAGTGCTAATGGCGTCCAATGGTGTTAGTAAACTTGGATCATTGTAAGGAGGTTATACCTAATGGACGAATATGGAGGAACTTGAGTCTTAAGAGGAGGTGTTAGAATATATAAAGTTTAATTAATGTTGTTAATTTAATGACAATTAGTTAATAAGTGTAAAAGTGTAATGGTAGAAGAACTACTTCATGGATGACATAAAATGGGATCAAATCCATTTTATCAATTCAATTCATTGTAATAAATGATATATCTTTTACATTTAAGTCCATTAAGTTTGTTGTTTATCATGTTTGTAATTCGTAATAATTATCTAGAACTCTAACTCTCAAATTTAGGTTTTTTTCAAAACACTGGTGACCTTGGGACCAAGTTCAAAAAGGGTTAAAAAAGGGGTCTCATGGATTAAGATGGTACAATTTTGGAATCCATATGATTGTCCAAATGATCCAAGTCAATGGTTATCTACAATAATAATTGGAACCACATTCATGATCATAAATTTAGGCTTTTTCCAAAAATATACAAATCTAAACATGCTTTGATTTGAGAATATACACCAATGTTTATATTCACTAATATACACCTATGTATATACTAAACTGTATATTCTAGAATATACACTGGTGTATATTCTAAATATACAGTATAGGATATACACGAGTGAATATACTAGAATATACACCAATGTTTATATTCACTAATATACACCTATGTATATATACTACACTGTATATTCTAGTATATACACCACTGTATATACTAGAATATACACCGGTGTATTTATTGGTGTATATTCTAGAATACACTATAGAATATACACTAGCGTATATTCTAGAATATACACCAGTGTTTATATTCCAGAATATACATCGGTGTATATACTAGAATATCCACCGATGTATATGCTAGTATATACACCAGTGTAAATTCTAGAATATACACCAGTGTATATTCTAAAATATACACCACTGTATATACCTAGATACACTACGGTAAATTTTAGAATCTTCATTGTAATACATACTATATACATTATTATATACCGCTAAATATTTTGAGGATTTAATAAGGATTTTGCGTATACTTAACTAGGTGGAAATTTATAGTATATACTTATGGAAATTAAGATTTTTATTTATATTTAACAAGTAAAATTTTATAATTTTGCTTATTTGTAAAGTAGTTATATGTGATGTTCATTACACTTCCTTAATCCTCAATAACAATAGAATTTAATAAATTCATTTAGGGGCTCAACATGTCACTTACTAGAAATTGAATTGGGACAACCAAGGGTGCATATATATATACCACTATATATATGGTAAATAATATAAACAATATAGTACATAGTATATAGATTGGTGTATATACTAGTGTATATTCTAGTATATACACCAGTGTATATACTAGAACATACACCAGTGTTTATATTCACTAATATACACCTATGTATATACTAAACCGTATATTCTAGAATATACACCAGTGTATATTCTAGAATATACACAAGTGTATATACTAGAATATACACCAGTGTTTATATTCACTAATATACACCTATGTATATATACTACAATGTATATTCTAGTATATACACTATATTCTAGTATATACACCGGTGTATATTCTAGAATACACTATAGAATATATATGAGTGTATATGCCATTATATACACGAGTGTATATTCTAGAATATACACCAGTGTATATACTAGAATATACACCATTGTTTATATTCACTAATATACACATATGTATATATACTACACTGTATATTCTAGAATATACATCGATGTATATACTAGAATATACACCGATGTATATACTAGAATATACACCATAGAATATACACGAGTGTATATACTAGTATATACACGAGTGTATGTTCTAGAATATACACCAGTGTATATACCTAGATACACTAAGGTAAATTTTAGAATCTTCATTGTAATACATACTATATACATTATTATATACCTCTATATATTTTGAGGATTTAATAAGGATTTTGCATATACTTAACTAGGTGGAAAATTATAGCATATACTTATGGAAATTAAGATTTTTATTTATATTTAACAAGTAAAATTTTATACTTTTGCTTATTTGTAAAGTAGTTATATGTGAAGTTCATTACACTTCCTTAATCCTCAATAACAAGAGAATTTAATAAATTCATTTAGGGGCTTAACATGTCACTTACTAGGAATTGAATTGGGACAACCAAGGGAGCAATCAGTCCTCCCAACCACGGTACATACACTAGTGTGGATACTAGAATATACAATAGTGTATATGCTAGTAGCATAATTATAATTTTTTAATTTTGTAATTTTGTTATCTTTATGAACTAATTATATATTTAATTATAATGAATTTAAATCTGATTTAAGTTAATGCTAGAACTATTTATCAAACAATTAGTAAACCAAGGTATATCCATTTTGGGTATTGTAACTAAGTATATAAACCAGTGTATATATAGTATATACCACTATATATATGGTAAATAATATAAACAATATAGTACATAGTATATAGACTGGTGTATATACTAGTGTATATTCTAGTATATACTAGAATATACAGTGTATATATTCATTAATATAGACATATGTATATACTACACTATATATACTAGAATATACACCGGTGTATATTCTAGAATATACACTATAGAATATACACAAGTGTATATAGTAGAATATACACCAGTGTATGTTCTAGAATATACACCAGTGTATATACCTAGATACACTAAGGTAAATTTTAGAATCCTCATTGTAATACATACTATATACATTATTATATACCACTAAATATTTTGAGGATTGAATAAGGATTATATACATTATTATATACCGCTAGAACTATTTATCAAACAATTAGTATATTATAGTATATACTTATGGAAATTAAGATTTTTATTTATATTTAACAAGTAAAATTTTATACTTTTGCTTATTTGTAAAGTAGTTATATGTGATGTTCATTGCACTTCCTTAATCCTCAATAACAAGAGAATTTAATAAATCCATTTAGGGGCTCAACATGTCACTTACTAGGAATTGAATTGAGCCAACCAAGGTAGCAATCAATCCTCCCAATTACGGTACGTACTAGTATGGATACTAGAATATACACTAGTGTATATTCTATATACTTAAGTAGTAAGTGGTGTGTTGAGCCCCTAAATGAATTTATTAGGTTCTCTTATTAATTTCCATAGTTCAACTCGTGGTGTATATTCTAGTGTATATACTAGAATATACACCAACGTATATTCTAGAATATACACTAGAAAATACATCGATGTATATTCTACTATATACACTAGTGTATATACTATACTGTCTATTCTAGTGTATATACTAGAATATACAACAGCGTATATTCTAGAATATACACTAGAAAATACATCGATGTATATTCTACTATATACACTAGTGTATATACTATACTGTACCTAGGTAGATACACTAGTGTATATACTATATTGATACTAGCATATACACTAGTGTATATTCTAGTTCCACACAAGTGTATGTACCATGGGAGGATTGATTGTTGCTTTGGTCTGCAACCCAATTCAATTCCAAGTAAGTGTCATGTTGAGCCCCTAGTGTATACTAGAATATACATCAATGTATATTTACAAAATAAAAATTTAAATAACCTTTGAATAAAGCATGCTAGCTTCCTATACTATTAAAAAATACATATATTTGCAATTCCTACTACATTAATGGATACATATGATATTTAATCATATTATTGTCAATAGGAACTACAAATGAGAAATTTCAAAGTAAATATTGTGTCATATTTTGATGTTACATGAAAGTAATAAATTGAATGAGTTGAAAGCAATTTCACATCATAGCAATATTGTATTCCAAAAATAATATTGCAAGTTATGTTTGATCTTTATAGTACCTTTGTGACAATTTTATAGTACACAAAGAATTAATTTAAGATCCTTATATCAAAGTTAACATCGTCATATTTGAAGTCTAAGAAATCAAAATCGATTGTCATGTCAACTAACGCATCAATGGCATGTGCAACACCAATATACATCAACCCCAATTTTTTGACAAATATGTTCAATTTGAAGGAGTGATGCCCTCATCCTAGAAAAAAAATGAAGTGTATAGTTGAAAATATTGCATTTAGATGCAATCAATATAGAGACTTTACGATGTATATAGAGAATAAATTTTTCATGTTGACAAATCTCATCGAAAGCCCAACGGAATTTAGAACATGTATTTTCAGCCACTCTGCATAAAGAAAACAATGTAGTATAAAAACTCACTCATTAAAAATACATAATATAATCAATAGAATATGGGTAAAGAAATTATTAAATATTATAATGAAAAGAAATTTACACATACCTATATCTTCTTAATTTCTCTCAATCTTTAAATTTGCATCCAGATGTATGGCACATGCAACACCATTTTATATCAACGGTTGCTTTAGGGACAAATTTCCTTTCTCGTTGTAACCATTCTCTCCGAATCGTTCGAACAGCCTATATTTGACAAACATGTAGGAAATCGTCAACTATTTCCTTGATCTTTGATAAAAATTCAAGGATAACGTCAAATACGCAACATTGAACACCATTTTCTTTGTTGAGCTTATTTTTGAAGTAGAAAAGAAAGTCTTCTTGCTGCTTTATATCGTCGAGAACATACAAAAATTTTGAATTATCTGCATTATCCATTACTGCAGAGGAAAAAAATGTTTTTTTTGCTTTTAGTATATATGAGAAATATTCTCATTTCTGGAAATAAGTAATGAAAATCATTAATACAATAAATGTATGAATAAATCATGGTAGTTTCATGACTTATAAGAAAATAACAAAATATTTGAAATTGATACAAATTTATTGGATACAACAATACACATACCTAAATGTAATTTCAAAGGCTAACTTGCATCATTTCAAATCAGAACAAATGCTAAAGAAATATTTTCAATAAATATTTAAATTACCAAATAAAATGGCATTCCTTTCATATCATAAATATGTACGTGTATTTGAAAACTCATGTGGGTATTAATATAATTGGTTCAAAAAATGGGTAGATAAATAGTTGGGACAAGTAGCAAAGGAATAGTTTGTACTAAAAAAAAGACAGTTTAGAATCTTTCAAAATATCCCATGTAAATATGATGAACATCAATCATCAACCTATTTTATTGAACAATTCATGATTTCTTATTAAATATATTTCCCTCATCAGCTTCACACTCATATTATAAGTTTGGCCTCGTTACATGCAAACGAGACAAAAAATGTCAAATTAAAAATCCCCATGTACTAAATCAGCAATCAATTTAAATATGATGTCACAATATGAAAAGAACATACACTACTAAACTATGTAATACATTTAGTAACCATTAATACACTACTAAAATAAACAATGTTAAGGACATAATGAAGCCTTGACAAATTTTAAGAAGAAGTCGATTAAGAGGTGTAGGATTCATGATGCCATGGCATTTTGACAAGTAGACATAACTGGTTGAAAAGATGTCTTGAGCCTATTAAAATATTCCAAATCTAGTCATTTTTGTTAAATATTATCACCTTTGAACAAATAATGTCATATGTTCAAGTCTGAGATTAATGGCATTGTTGGACCTTCCTTTGGTTCCAAAAAATTAGCTCCAATAGCTAAGTTTGACAATGGTATTTGTTGCAGTAGATTGCATGTATCGTTCACTTCTACATCCACTGCAGTTGTATCAAGTGCTAAAAATGAGCTACCCATGAGAAGATTCTCACGGAATAATCGAGGTCGATAGCTCTGATCAAATTGAGATGTTGATTCCTCAACTGTAACAATAATTACCAAAATAATTATAAAATGGCAATAAGCTCATTGAAATAATCAAAACTACCTCAGTTAATGTAAATTAACAAATAGTATAAAATCTTCATACCTCTATTGTATGGAGCCAAATGTTGCACTAAATTTGACCTACGTTCCACACTTCCTTGATGTCTAGAAGAAATCTCCATTTTCTCATTCATGGTTTTCTTTTTTGTATGCAACAATTCGACACATTCTAAGTGTGATGTAGTAGCATAATTTGAGTGGTCATGATGTCGTGAACTTTCTTGGACAACAGATTCCTTTGCTGTATAAAAAACCAAGAAAGTATTCTCACTATGACCATAGGTACATTTTAAAAAAAAATGGATTGAAATTAATTACAATACCTATACAAGCCTTCTTATTATGTTGTAGTGGGTTGAATGTATAATGCACAAGTCCATTTCTGCTATTGAATTACCAACGAACACTGAGGAAGCTTCAACAACACTATCATGAAATAATCGAAGTCGACAAGGTGGAATAGTCTGAGAAGTGCATCCCTCAACTGTAACAATAATCACAAAAATAATTAGACTATGGCATTGGGTTGAATCATATACCTTGCTTCAAATTAACCAAAACTTAATATTATATTCAAATACCTCTATTGTATGGAATAGAACGATTCACTATATCTCATCTATGCTCGACATTTCTTTTTTTTTGAGAACAAATCTCGATTTCTTCATCCATGCTTTTCTTTTTTGTACGAACTCGTCCAACCCTTTGAAAGTCCATTGCATCTTTTCTTGGATGCAATGCTTCTCTGCATTGCCTCTTTTTATTGAGCGGGCTCAAAAAAGTATGGTGTCTCTGTTTAGTGATCTTAGATGGAGTTATACAACAAGTAAACATTTTATTGCACTCTTGACCTACATTGTATACGAGGTTGTTAAACGCACCTGCATGGTCCAAACTAGCAGGTTTAATATCCAATAAGAACCTTAGTCTTTGATGAGTTGATGACATAATAAATTTCATTTCATCGGCCCCAGACATGGCATTGTTTGGTTTTATAGTTTCCAAATCTACATGATATGAGGAATCATCATTTGGAGAATCAAATATTGGTGGAAGCTCTTCTTGGATTTCTCGGCTGGGAACAACTATTTCATTTAAATCAACTTGAAATCTAGGTCTCTCAACAATGCTAGAAACATTTGGTGATACATGCTCATCGAAAACATTTTTTCCTACCACCATGCCAACCTTTAAGACATGTTTACAAACATTGCCATTCATTACCCAGTCACAATTACAAAAGAAAAAATTGGACCCTGTATATATGACCTTGTACCAAGTATCACGAGTATTCTTGTTTTGGCTACGAACCTAATATTCATTGGTATTTTTCATATCACATACACATTCTTCATTTGGTATTTCATATGCTTTGCACTGGCATCTAGCTATTTGTTCCTCGGATTTTCTTGGTCGTATAAAACCAGATTCCTTTAAACGTTGCATATGAATGTAATAAGGTTCAACGTTTTCCAAGAACACATGAATTAACCAGTCAACCCGTCTGTGGCATGCATTATTCTTCTCATCAAGGTACCTATACTTTAAGTACCTATGGTATGACTCAATCGCATTATTTGTGTCTTGATTTGAATGTGGAAACTTTCTATAAGATTTCGCCCACATATATGGAAAATGAAGGGGGTCAGTGACAACCTAGTAAATTAAAAATTTGCGACAGATAATATAAGAATGACACAAAGCTACAGTGCTTACAAATTTTGTTGTTGTCTAGCCAGGTCATTTTGAAATAATTCAAAAACTTTTCTTGATCTTTGAATTCATCAAAGATCTGTGCAACTGCATTTTTAACTGAGTTGTCATCCATACATGAATGCATGATTAATCCTAAAGCTCGAAAAATTGAGACTTTATTTTCCTTTCCATTTACTTTGTTTAAAACATTCTTCATCCATGCACGTCGAACATGCCATACGCACAATAAAATTATGAATCAGTTAAACACCTGAAACATAATTACACTAAAAGAGATTAATATATGGATAAGAGTAATGAAACATTATTCTTCTCCGCCCCTCCCCTATAGAAATAATTATGAAACTCACCTTAAAGCCTCAATCTCAGCCGCAGCATCATCTGTAATAAAAGCATGAACATGCCAATCTGGACACTCTTTCATTCCTTGGTTAAATAATGATGATAACCATTCTTTAATATCCTCTGTTGTATTACGTGAGGAAATAACCCAAGCTATTGGGACACCATTATGGTGTTTGTCAAAAACCATCAATGTATAAAGTTGATACTTCATTCAAATAAACATGTGATTATATTATGTAAAGTCCATAGACATGAAATCAATTTAATAACTATAATTAAACAAGATTTACGAGACATGTACTCACCCCATATTTGTTTGTACTAAATGTTGAGTCCATGGATATAACATTATTGTGGGAGTATTTCACCATCATTGAGCGCATCCAACTAGTTTGTATACCAATGATAAATGGAACATTTTGCACAACATCTTGTTGTTGGTAGAAAAAAAACTTATTTGAATATTGATTGTACCAACAATCCACACTAGTTGGATCACTTTGGTCCTTCACATATTTTTGCCTTTTTAGATCATTGTACATGTTTAAAATATCTTGTCTTGTCATTAAGGTGTCCCGAGTTGTCCCTGTGAACAATTGAACAGATTGATGCTCCACATCAGAAATGATTTTATCCCATTTCATTGTGGCATTAAAACCATCTTGAACCATCTATTTCACACTACCTCGTAGATTATCTGTAAGATGTGGTGCATAATTGAAATTCTGAGGTCTTCCAACTGCATCCTTTCCATGACATACAACACCGGATTTTTCAATATGCCTACACACTGTATATGTAATAACAACATCATTTGGTCTCATGCAAAGTCGGCGCACGATGAAGTGACATTGACAACCAACTTTAATGCTTTGACGCAAACTATGCTTTTTGTTGTAGTTTAAACTATATTTGTTGTAAGAATATCCCTTTGGACTTTACAAGTAGACTCCGGACCATATGCACAACAATGCCTATTACATATAGTTATAATTATTTGAAGATATAGATGCATGATATTTTTTATGAAATCGAATGATAAGTTAACAAAATATGTAAACATGTATCACACAAACAATTGTGAGTACTATTACAAATACTCACATAGTATACTCCAAATATGTGTCAAAATGAATTTTTTTATCTCCTCAACTTTTCGGGTTCATCAAGTATGAACAACAAACTGAGTAGGAGCGGTTTCTCTCGCTTGCTCTCCTCTTATAAAATCCTAAAGTCTACAATATGGAATAATTGCGACCTGATCCCCCCGTATTTCTGTCCATGTCAAATCTTCAACGAAAAACTCTACCATATCTTCTAGATCTTCAACCTCCAACTCATTTATCTCCTCCCACTTTCCCATTTTAACACCTCTACACAATCACGTACAAAAATAAATTCTATAAAATGTATTCTAATATAGCTTAGAAATAATTAGTTAAAAAGTAGATAAATATGACTAAGCTATAAGATCCATTGTGATGAATTGATCTAATGGAATATCGATGACAGTTTACAAATCATCCCTTGAGTAGTCCTATGTTGACAAAAGTAGGTGACAAAACTATTTTAGGTGATAGTAAATGCTATAAGGTATAATTGTTTAGTATTTGTTACAAATAGTAGTGTACAAGAGTTGAAAATATAAGAAGGAACAAGGAAAGGATACAATGATCTGCTTTGACTGTTGAGTTGTCATTGTACATAACAATTTTAGGATCCATCCATGCATAACCACACTTGTGCCAAACAAAGTTGTGTGTTTGTGACCATAGACTTGCACCAAAACTAAGAGTGACCATGACACAACTAAATATGAAATATTATGCATTCCAAAGTTGCCACTACAATGTGCACTCATACATTCTTCTAAGGTTAAATTTCTCTAGCAT
>LPNX010163921.1:90305-110365 GCA_001517045.1 Pseudotsuga menziesii
AGAAGGATGACACCCATATGAAAGAATATTATTTGCATTTGATGGATCAATTCCTTACAAAGGAATAATTTTCAATTGGGATAACATTTCTTTGAGCAATATGAATGACCTAAGATACAATTTATTTAATAGGTTCACAATTATTATGAAAATAACTCGATTATTCTGAAAATAATTCTGGAGATGGATCATATACAGGATTCTGAATAACAACAGTTTATCAGGGGAGGTGCCATATCAATTGACCAACTACTTCAGCCTTACTACACTGTAAGAATTCGTCTGAATCACTCCTATTTGAAGTTCATTTCATTTTGAAGTTCCAAGGAAGTAATCTTCATATTTCAACTTCTACTGATTGACTGGAAATGGTTCATTTGTTTCACGGAAATCTCTCTTACAACATTTTGTCTGGGAATATCCCTTCCATAAAGAACTTTACAAGATTTACCCCAGAAAGGTGTAGATATATTCAAAACATTTATTTCTGGATCAAATTCAATATTTGTTCTAGATATTGTTGGGTTTGTGCATTTTATCTGATAGGATTGATTATTACCTTAGCTTTTTAGGAAATCCAAGTCTCTATGGTGATTGGATTGGATCACTTTGTGGGATATATGCTAGGCAATCAAAAGGTGAAAGCAAAATTAAATTTTACAAATCAAATTACATAGATTAGTTCTATTTTAGGATTAAATTTTCTGGGAAATTATATTTATAAATGTATTATGTTGATTTTGAAAATGAACAACTTCTATCTCAACACCAGCTATTGTTTGCATCACATTGGGTTCACCTTTATTAGTGTCTATGATTATCATAGCTCTCTACCGTTCAAATCATCCTAAACCATTCACCAAAGGATCAGCAAGCAAAATGGGTCAAGGTATTATTATGCCACATTTCTTATTTGTCTAGATTATATCATAGAAATAAAGTATTATCTCAAATCAATATCTATGCACTTCATTAAAAAATGCATTGATGTCCTGATCAGGTAATCCAAGGCTAGTAATATTGCACATGGACATGGCCCTTCACATGTATGATGACATAATGCAAATTACAGAAAATTTGAATGAGAAATATATAAGTGGCTATGGTGCTACTAGCACAGTTTATAAATGTGTTCTTAAGAACTGTAAACCAATTGCTTTTAAAAGAATATACACGCACTACCCACAAAGCTTGCGGGAATTTGAGACAAATTTAGAGACTGTTGGAAGCATCAAACATCGAAATCTTGTCAGTTTGCTGTAATATCGAACTTACTTGGCTGATGGCCCTGGTTCCTGCTTGAGTGTTGTGGTTGAAGGTGAGATGCAGCCCTAGTTCCTGCTTGAGTGCCGCGGTTGAAGGTTCCTGGTTGAGTGTTGCGGTTGAAGGTTCCTGGTTGAGTGTTGCGGTTGTCATTGTCGTAACCTTCCCATCCGTCTTCCTCGCCCAACTACTTGCCTACGGAGGATCGAGCCAGGATCCATGACACTGCCAGATCTACGGATGATCGAGGTAAGTGGGATCAGCATTAATGGATGGCTCATGGGATGTCCATCTTCAGAAGCCTCATGTAGCATGGGAATCCTTGCCGGAAAGGTGCCACCGGGAAGGCCCAGGTGGGCCGTGTACACTTGACAGAACCCCACAGCAAGAGCATTAATCACTTTGTTGCGGGGTGGATATTACTTGCCTTGAAAATGAGTAGGAAGACTTTTATTATGTCTTTCAGGACATCTAGCGACCTCACGGACCTACAATTCCATCTGCGTATATCTAAGTAAATCCATTCATATGCCTCACTCCATCAGTATTTATTAAATTTTTTATGCCTTAAAGTGGAGACTTATAAATAATTTTATGTCCCTTTGTATTTTAAAAATATTTTAAATTGTTTAGTTATGTCCATAGGCATATATATCTTAGAATTTTGGGTTAACTACCATCTATACTTTTTTATCTATCTACGAGAATGACACAAGTGTACTGACCATATTGATTCTATGGGCATCCTCCAAGATTAAACAACAATGAGACAAGTGTACTGTAAATATTGATTTTATGGACATCACTACAAAATTAATAATTAATCATTTAAAGCAAAACTTAATTAACATGTGATAAGTACGGTTATCTTCAACTATTTGATTATTAGATACAACTATTAACTTAACTCCAATGATTCTAGAACTATTAGCTTAACTTCAACTCTAATGACAATTATATTGGATAACTATTAGATACAACTATTAGCTTAACTTCAATTCTAATCACTTAATGCTTAGTCCAACTGCATTTGGCATCAACTCTAGCTAATGTGCAATTATGTAAGAGTCTAATTCCTAATTAAACCGTTTGAACTCCTAATAAACTCCCGCCTCTTGTAGTTGAGAATCTAAATAATATATAGTTGTCGATCAACAATTTCCTGGTATTATCATTTCAATTTTTAAACCTAAGTCTTTGTATGAAATTCAAATCATCTTTCAGCCTCTTTCCAATAAGCCTCTTTCCAATTGGAATTAGTTGATACAAGTAAACCACATAGTGATTCATATTTTGATGAAACGGCATGGTGGATATGGAAATTATGTGTTCCATTCCTTCATACAAGAGATGCTTTAAAGGACTGTAAGGAAACTTCTGAACAAATCCTTATTGCATAGGAAGAATGTTGGAAATATTAATTACTCACTGATCCAATAAGCACATAAGCTGACTCTGTGAGAGTCTGTAGCAGGTCAGAAACTATCAGACACTCTGACATGATAAAGAGTTCAAATCTCTCGTATATAAGACGGTAGAATTTGGTTGTTGAAGATAAGTTTCTAGGTAGAGAGTAATTATAGTCTTTAATGTTAAGTCAATTAGTCGACAGAAATTTTCTATATGAAGAAGGAGATTGTAAATCTAAAATTAGATAGACAAGCAGAATAGAACAGAGAAGAGAAGTGTGGAGAAGAAGAAGAAATATTATGTGAAGAGTTTGAAGCTCAAGCTTCTATGTTTTGTAAGTGTTGAAGAGCCAAGCTCTGTAGCAAGTGAAACATCTTGGTAAATGCCAAGTTTGTATTTACGGTTGTAAGTTTTGTTATCTCGTCACAAGAAATATAAATCCAATAGTTCATGGTTTAATGCAAGTTCTAGTTAGCCGCATATCTTCTCCATATTTACCTGAGTGAATGTTGTTTACATTTACTGTGAGTGAAAGACACAAAGAATCCATAATTATTTCACTGTGTAAAAGTTCTAGGTTTTAACGCGTCGAGGTTCGACAAAAATCTTGTTTATTATTTTCTTATATGATATTGTGAGTGAGTCGTAATATATTTGTGTCGCAGTTAATCCTAGGTTACCGTAGTGAAAAGTGTTTTCCATATTCCTAAGTCCTTAGACTAGGAAATCCAAAGTTGTTTTGTTGAAGTGAAAACTTGCTTGCACATGAGTTGGTTGCAACCTAATTCATGTTGCAGTCAAAGCCAATGGAAGCCAAAGTAAAAGTGTGTTGCAGGTGAAGATTCCATTGGATTTACTCTGTCACAGTAACTCTGTTGCGCAGTAACTCTGTCACACAGTAATTTTGTCGCACTGTAATTTCGCCGCGCAGTAAATTCCGTCACAAGTAAATTGAGTCGCAAGTTTTGAAAAAGTGAAAAGGGGAAAACAAAAGGTTGTGTTGCATGCGGTAACTCAAGTTAATTTCCACGGCCACCGTTTTTTCTGATATCTGGTATCAGAGCTAGTTTAGGAAAGAAATGTCCTAAAAGGGAAAAAGTAATTTTCTAAGGAAAGTTAAAAAAAAATTAAAAATTCAAATGGATTCTACTTCTATTTCAATATGTCCAGTTTATAGACTCCGATTTTTACAGGAAAAAATTATGGATATTGGTCTATAACAATGAAGCCTTTGTTTAGAGGTCAAGATGTTTGGGATATTGTACAGATGGTTATGTAGAACCAATAGATCAAGCGGCATATAATAATCTCTCACAAGCTGAGAAAGATGTCCTGAGGGAATAGAGGAAGAAAGATGGAAATGCTCTGTTCTACATACATCAAGCCATGCATGAAAGCATACTCCAAAGAGTAGTGGCAGCAATTACCGCAAAGCAGGCATGGGATACATTGGAGACCACATATCAAGGCTTGGCCAAGGTAAAGACTTCCAAGCTGCAAATTTTGGGAAGAGATTTTGAATATCTGTACATGAAAGATTCAGAGTCAGTAGACTTATTTTATACTAGAGTTATTGGTTTGATAAATCAACTAAAAAGAATCCATAGATGACCAACGAGTGGTTGAAAAATTTCTCAGAAGTCTTCCCCCAAGATTTGAATCCTTCGTTGTAAGCTTGGAAGAAAACAAAGACATGAAGGTGTTTACCATTGATTAGCTGCAAGCTTCACTCATCAATCATGACCACAGACTCAGTAGAACACATACATCATAGGAAGGTGCATTCGCAGCATAGTCATCTATAAGCCATAAAAGAGGCAGGGGGAGAAATAATTCCATAGGTAGAGGAAGAAACTTATCAAGAGGAGGACGTAGCACTAGTCCTACAAATATGGCTAGTAGAGGATAGAATCAGAACCCAAGTTATCCAAGTGGTCACAGGTTTGATAAATCAAAGATTCGATGTCATTACTATAATAAATTTGGTTGTTATGCATATGAATGCAGGAAGAAGCAATATGACCAAGCAGAGCAAAGCTAGAATCAGTCGACGAACACCAGCATTTTGCCGAGCACAATGTTGATGGCATGTGCATCCCCAATTGAATGCAATACCATCCAACAAATTTTGTGTGACATATGGTATTTAGACTCAGGCTGCAACAATCATATGACTAGCGATTTAAATTTGTTTTCCACTCTAGATAATTCAGTTCAAACTAATGTTACACTTGGAAACAATTTCCAAGTCATTGTTTTGGGAAAAGGTACTCTTAGTATTCTAACCAAACAGGGGGAGCATAAGTATATGCCTGATGTTTACCATGTAGAAGGTTTGAAACATAATTTGTTGAGTATTGGACAACTGATACAGAAATATTACAGAGTCTGCATGGAGGATAATCATTGTGTGATTAAATATATACGTCTAAGCAACCAACTGATAGCAAGAGTGCCAATGACAAGCAATCGCTTGTTTCCATTGAGGATAGTTCCAGAAAATACAGAAGTTGCATTCAATGCATAAAGTAAAGAAGAAGTTGTTCACTGTGACAAGAAAGAAAATGACAGCATTGATTTTCAGGCTGCATTTCAAACAAAAGTACAGGATAATTCCTGGCTATGACATTCCAGATTTGGACATCTGAATTTTGGTGGGCTGAAGCTACTGCACACAAAGAATATGGTAAATGGGTTGCCCTTGATTGAAAAACTAGACAAAGTTTGTGAAGGCTACATCTTTGGAAAGCATCATAGAGAAACTTTTCCAGTTGGAAAGTCATACAAAGCATGCACACCACTTGAGATTGTGCACTCTGATATTTGTGGTCCAATGCAAAAAACGTCCATTGCAGGCTACAATTATTTTCTTACTTTTATTGATGAATACTCAAGAAAAACATGGGTATATTTTTTGAAACATAAATCCGATGCATTTAGTTGTTTTCAACAGTTTAAAGCACTCGTGGAAAACCAGAGTGGTCATTGCATCAAAATCCTAAGAACGGATAGAGGCAGTGAATATGCTTCAAATGAATTTCTAATTTTTTGCAAAAATCATGGCATACAGAAGCAATTCACTGCATGGTATACACCTCAGCAAAACGATGTCATGGAGAGAAAGAATAGAACCATTATGGAGATGGCACGCAGCATGATGGCAGCCACCCATTTTCCAAATGAATATTGGGGTGAAGCAACCTCAACTGTTGTATACATTATGAATCGATGTTCAACAAAGAGTGTGAAGAACAAAGTTCCTCAAGAAGCATGGACAGGTATGAATCATAGTGTTTCTCATTTAAAATTTTCTCACATATGCTCATGTGGTAGATGAGCTAAGAAAGAAGTTAGACAAGAAGGGACAAAAATGTATTTTTGTTGGTTATTCTAAAGACACAAAAGCATACAAGTTCTATGATCCTGTTGCAAGGAAAGTAATTATTAGTCGTGACGTTCAATTTGTTGAGAATGAATCATGGGATGGAACCATCGAGAGGAATGTCAAAATTGTGTTAGATGTCAGTCATTATGACATGACAGAGGAAGTGGTCCAAACAACAAAGGTAAATCAACTGGTCGCAACACCGTCGACTCCCATGACATGGTTCAGCACAAGGAATATCGACACAAGTCACAGCTCAAGCTACACCGACAATCACACCAAGAGGACAAAAGATTCCATCAAGAAATTCAACATCAACAGATATAGTGAAGGCAAGAAGTCTGCGTGAGATATATGAAGTTGTTACACCAAATTCATTCTCTCTCTTTGCATTGTTTTCTCAAATAGATGATCCACTAACATTTGAGGAAGTTGTTGAAGAAGAAGTATGGACACAAGCCATGGGTGAAGAAATAGAATGCATTAAGAAAAAATAACATGGGAATTGGTTGATGTACCAAAAGATAAAGATATAGTTAGTGTCAAATGGATTTATAAAACCAAGCAAGATGCTAATGAGAATTTGCAGAAGCACAAGGCAAGAATGGTAGCAATAGGGTTCACATAGCAGCCGGGCATGGATTTCAATGAAACATTTGCACAAGTTGCACACATGGATACAATTAGAATTGTTTTGGCTATCGTTTCACAAAACAAATAACATGTTTATCAAATGGATGTTAAGTCAGCATTCTTGAATGGCTATATAGATGAAAAAGTATATGTGGAACAACCATAAGGCTATGAAGTTCTAGGACAAGAACACAAACTGTACAGGTTGAAAAAGGCGCTCTATGGTTTGAAGCAAACTTCGAGAGCTTGGTACAGTTGCATTGATTCCTTTCTTACCAAGAATGGATTTCACAAAAGTAAAAGTGAACCAACGTTGTACACCAAAGTGAATGAGCCAGGCATCCCCAACACTAGTAATAATAGGTTTAAAGTTGAGCAAATATGATGATGGCTCAACTGTAGATCCTACGTTGTTTAAAAGGCTTGTTGGCAGCCTTATGTATTTAACAACGACAATACCATACATCATATATAGAGTAAGTATGAACTCAAGATTCATGGAGTCACCAAAATACTCTCATTGGAAAGCATGTAAAAGAATTCTGAGGTATATAAGAGGTACAAAAGATCTTGGTATAATGTATTCAACTTCAGAAAATTGTAAACTCGTTGGATACTGGCAGTGAAAATGGAGGTAGCACTAATGACAAAAAAAGCACATCTGGGTAATCATTTCAGTTAGGTACAGGTTTTGTTTCGTGGGATGTGAAGAAACAACCCATAGTGACTCTATCTTCAGCAGAAGCAGAGTATGTCGCAGCTACAGGTGCTGCATGTCAAGCTGTTTCGATGAGAAGAATGTTAAAAGACCTATTGCAGAACCAGTAAGAACCAACAACTATTTTCCGTGACAACAATTCAGCCATTTCCTTGTCAAAGAATCACGTGTTTCACAAGAAAACCAAACAAATTGACACAAGGTATCATTTCATAAGAGAGCCGGTGAATAACAAAGAAATTTGTTTAGAATTTTGCAGGTCTAAAGATCAACTTGCAGACATCTTTATAAAATCATTGGCAAGGGATACATTCCAATCTCTCCAAAGTTATTTGGGAATGACAAGTTCTGCACAGTGAACCCTGTTATAAACAAAGCATGTTTCTTGATCTGAAACATTTTGTAATATTTATTTTTAAATTTTGATCTGCTCATAATTAAGGGGGAGTGTTGGAAATATTAATTACTCGCTGATATAATAAGCACATCAGCCAACTCTGTCAGAGTCTGTAGTAGGTCAGAAACTGTCAGACACTCTGACATGATAAAGATTTCAGATCTCTCGACTATAAGATAGTACAATTTAGTTAATGAAGCTAAGTTTCTAGGTAGAGAGTAATTACAGTCTTTAATGTTAAGTCGATTAGTCGACAGAAATTTTCTATATGAAGAAGGAGATTGTAAATCTAAAATTAGATAGACAAGCATAATAGAACAGAGAAGAGAAGTGTGGATAAGAAAAGAAATATTCTGTGAAGAGTTTGAAGCTCAAGCTTCTGTGTTTTGTAAGTGTTGAAGAGCTAAGCTCTGTAACAGGTGAAACATCCTGGAAAATTCCAAGTTTGTATTTACTGCTGTAAGTTTTGCTATGTCATCACAAGAAATATAAATCCAATAGTTCATAGTTTATTGCAAGTTCTAATTAGCCGCATATTTTCTCCATATTTACCTAAGTGAATGCTGTTTACATTTACTGTGAGTGGAAGACACAAAGAATCCATAATTTTTTCATTGTGTAAAAGTTCTAGTTTTTAACGTGCAGAGGTTCGACACAAATATTGTTTATTATTTTCTTATATGATATTGTGAGTGAGTCGCAATATAGTTGTGTTGCAGTGAATCCTAGGTTACCACAGTGAAAAGTGTTTTTCATATTCCTAAGTCCTTAGACTAGGAAATACAAAGTTGTTTTGTTGAATTGAAAACTTGGTCGCACATGAGTTGGTTGCAACCTAATTCATGTCATAGTAAAATCCGATGGAAGCCAAAGTAAAAGTGTGTCGCAGGTGAAGAGTTTGTCGCAGTTACTATGTCATGTAGTAACTTTGTTGCGTAGAAATTATGTCGCATTGTAATTTCGTCGCGCAGTAAATTCTGTCACAATTAAATCGAGTTGCAAGTTTTGAAAAAGTGAAAAGGGAAAAACAAAAGGTTGTGTTGTCATGTGCGGTAACTCAAGTTAATTTCCGTGACCATTGTTTTTCTCGAGAAAGAAACTCAACAAAATGATATTATGCTCCTTTAATCATGATCACGAGAAGAAAATCCAAAGTGGAAGGTGCTTTTCATTTGACATCTGTGAGCCTTAGTATGGCTGAAACATTCATGGTGCAGTGGCCCACATGGCAAGAGTGGTCGCTCTGCTCGAAAAATGAAGTAATATCAAAGTTTCCATTCTCAAAATACTTCAACATTCATGGGTATGTATGCATGATATCTCAATCTCGATCTTATTTCTTTATATTTCACTTCTTTTATATCTTGATTTATGTGTTTATGCATCAATTTTTGCAATGTGGAATGGGAAATCAAATGGAAATCAAGCGCCAACATTAAATTTTCCCGAGGTATTTGTTAGACATTAGTATTCCATTACAATGTATAATAATGTGATCAAAGAAGTAGATTGATCACAAATAATAATTAATTGTCCTGCCCATCCATTTAGTTGTGTGATCAAGCAACGACGTTCACAAAGGGTATGGATTGTGCAGTGAGAATAATGGACTCCGGTTGGTTCCGTCAAAGTTCAAAAGATAGTCCACATTGAAGTTTACAGGCAACGGGTCAAATCTACCAGTCGAAGATACTACTAGGTAGTTGAATGTCAAAACATGGAAGCTGTCAGTTGGTTATGAGAATAGATTATACGGTCGATGGTGAATATAAAATGAAATTTGGAGTTCTCCCCTCAGATATTTTGTAACTGTAAACCTTTCTACCATTTCCCAAACCCATGTCATTCACTCCTACAAATATTGTATTTGAAATCACCTTCTACATATGCATAATGTCCCATTAACCCTTCATCTCATCGAAGTTCCTCATGTCTCTTCAAGATCTTTAATTTCATTTTCTGTTAAACCTAAACTGTGGCTTTCTTGACCTTGTAAGACCCACCCATCGAATCCTGAGAGCAACACCACATTTCTATGCCTTTCCCTATTATATTCTAACATGCCAGCTATAGGAGTGTCAATTAGCTTGCTTAGCTCTCAAACAAACTCCCCTTAATGAGTGTATCCGTCCTGAGCTATGTATAGATCATAATCTGACATCTTTTTTAATAGACTGTCTAACAATATTTGAAACCTGCTACATGCATTCAGAATGCTTTATTTTGGTGGGATTATTCAAGTATCTAGCTGAACCATTTCCCAATGTGAAAATGTGAGCAACACTATAAACTGCGGTTTGGAGTTGCATTTCCATTTCAATTGTTTCTCATTAAGTTTGCATAATTCCAATTGGTGGCTATTGTATGCAAAATTTTTGTTATAGCCAAGCATGGGATGTAACAAAGTTCACAACGTTGAAAAAATGATATTAGCAATGGAACTTACCTAACTTATAATGCATATTTATCCATCAATATCGGATTTATCTTAAACATAGATCTATTAAGCACTAAGAGGATCCAATTTCCTAAGGTGTAATTTTTTTACTCATCTATAAAAAGTTAGGATGAAAAAAATACACATCATTAGATCCATCTCAATCCTGAATACATCAATTACTTTCTATTTTTGTCGGCTATTTTGAAGACACAAAAGCATGCAAGTTGTATGATCCTGTCACAAGGAAAGTGATAATCAGTCGAGATGTTCAATTTGTCGAGAATGAATCATGGGATGGAACTGTTGACATAAATTTCAAGATTGTGTCGAATGTCGACAATGATGATATGGCAGAGAAAGTGGTTCAAACACCACATATAAGTCAACCGGTCATAGCACTGTCGATTCCCATGACACCATGACATAGTTTAGCACAAGGACCTTCGACACAAGTGGTAGCTCAAGTTATGCTGACAAGAACACCAAGAGGACAATAGACTTGATCATGCATTTCATCTAGGTCAACATCGATAGAATCAGTGAAGACAAGAAGTCTGCGTGACATATATGAAGCTGGTACACCAAATTCATTCTCTCTCTTTGCATTATTTTCTCATATATATGATCCACTAACATTTGAAGAAGTTGTCGAAGAAGAAGTATGGACACAAGCCATGGATGAAAAAATAGAATGCATTGAGAAAAACCAGACATGGGAACTGGTTGATGTACCAAAAGACAAAGATGTAATCAGCGTTAAATGGATTTACAAGACCAAGCAAGATGTTGATGGGAATGTACAGAAGAACAAAGAAATAATGGTAGCAAGAGGGTTCACACACCATCCCATCATAGACTTCAATGAAACATTTGCACTGTTGCGTGCATGGATACAATCAGAATAGTCTTGGCCATTGTTGCACAAAAGAAATGGCCTATTTATCAAATGGGTGTCAAATCAGAATTTTTGAAAGACTATCTAAAAGAGGAAGTATATGTGGAACAACCACACAGCTATGAAGTTCCAACTCAAGAGCATAA
The DNA here is from genome assembly GCA_001517045.1 of Pseudotsuga menziesii. Taxonomy (NCBI): domain Eukaryota; kingdom Viridiplantae; phylum Streptophyta; class Pinopsida; order Pinales; family Pinaceae; genus Pseudotsuga; species Pseudotsuga menziesii. Next base: position 101,593 of record LPNX010163921.1, read on the forward strand.
AGTGTACAAGCTGAAAAAGGCACTCTATGGTTTGAAGCAAGCTCCTAGAGCTTGGTACAGTCAAATTGATTCCTATCTTACTGAAAATAGATTTCACAGAAGTGAAAGTGAACTGACATTGTAAACCAAAATGAATGAGAAAGGTAATATGTTAATTGTCTACCTGTATGTAGATGATTTAATACTTACTGGTGATTTTGGCATACCAAATTTTAAAGTAGTCATGGAAAGTGAATTTGAAATGACTAATATGGGGCTTATGAAGTTTTTTCTGGGAAATGAAGTTCAATAGTTTGAAAGTGGTATATTTATATCACATTATAAATATGCAAGTGAATTTTTAAAAATATTTAACATGTCTAATTGCAAGATAGCCCCAACGCCAGTAATAACGGGTTTAAAATTGATCAAGGGTGATGAAGGATCAACTGTAGATCCTACGCTGTTTAAAAGGCTTGTAGGCAGCCTTATGTATTTGACAGGGAGAAGGCAAGATATCATGTGTGGAGTAAGTCTGATCTCAATATTTATGGAGTCACCAAAAGACTCACTTTGGCAAGCAGGTAAAATAATTATGAGGTATGTAGGTGGCACAAAAGACCTTGGCATTATGTATTCAACCTCAGAAAATTTTAAACTCATTGGCTACACTGACAGTGACAATGGAGGAATCATAGGTGAAAGGAAGAACACATCTAGGTAAAAATTTCATTTTGGTACAGGTGTTGTTTCATGGGATTCAAACAAACAAACCATAGTAACTCTGTCTTCAGCAGAAGTAGAGTATGTTGCAGCTACAAGTGATGAATGTCAAGTTGTCTGGGTGAGAAGAGGGTTAAAATACTTGTCGCAGAACCATCAAGAACCGACAACCATCTTCTACAAAAACAATTCAGCCATTGCATTATCAAAGAATCATGTGTTTCACAAGAGAACCAAGCAAATTGACATAAGGTTTCATTTCATAAGAGAGTTGGTGAACAACAAGGAAATTTGTTTGGAATTTTGCAGGTCTGAAGATCAACTTGCACACATTTTACAAAACCATTGGAAAAGGACACATTCCAGTATCTGCGTAGTTATCTTGGAATGACAAGTTTTGCATAGCGAACTCTATCATGCACAGAGCATGTTTAAGATCTTAAACATTTTGTAAATTTTGTTTAAAACAAATACCTATCTACTCATAATTAAGGGGGAGTGTTGGAAATATTAATTACTTGCAGATCCATATTGGATCCTAGCCGACTCTATCAGAATCCGTATCAGTCCAAATCTTTTCTGTCAGTTTGACAAGAGGGAAGAGTCTGTGATTCAGAAATCTAAGCCATTCGAATTAATTTGAAGCTAATTTTGTAGGTAGATAGTTATTACAACCATTAATGGCAAGTCTGTAGATTCCCGTATAAGCAATTTTCAGTTTTCCTATAAATAGAAGAAGAAGATTGTAAATCATGTTAGACACAATAGACAAGAAGAGAGAGTGAAAGAGAACTCATAGGGTAGCAGAGAGTGAAGGAATAATTGTATCAAAGCTCAAGCTTCTATGTGTTTGAAGATGTCAAGAGCTAAAGCTCTGTAAAAGGTTAAATACCTCTGTAATTTTCAAGCTTGCATTTACGACAATATAGTTCTTTGTAATGTCCCGACAAGTTATATAAATCAATAGCTTATGGTTGAATGCATGTTTATTTAGCCACACATTTTCTCGAGAGTTACGTGTGTAAATGTTGTTTACAATCACGGTTGAGTGAAAGAACAAGAATCCATAAATTTCTCACCCAGTGAAAGTTCCAAGTTTTACGGCAAAGTGGTCGACTCAAGTCTTCCTAAATGTTTTTTTATATGATTTTATAATTCTGTAGAATTGTTGATTGTGTCGGTTTTTACCTCATCTTGTTGTAGGTGAAAAACATTTGTAATTTCTTAAGTCTTTTAGGCTAAGAAAAATCCTTTGTAAATTCCGACTAAAACCAAACCAAAACAAGTGAGTCCAAGTAAAACAGTCGAGTTAAGACGATAAGTTGTCGAAGTGGTCAAACCGATAAGTTGTTGGTTAAGTTCTGTCTAAGTGGTAAAACTGACAAGTTGTCAAAGCCGACAAGAGGTTGAAGTAAAACCTATCGGTAGAATCGACAAGTAGAGGTAAAAGAGTCGAGTTGAAAGTCCGAGCATATTGGTAGACTTGTCTAGTCAGGAGTTAGACAAGTTTCACCCAACAAGTAAAAAGAAAAAGAGGTCGACCTGAAATTTTTAATAACTGAGAGGTAAACTCAAGTTTAGTCGGCTTGGTTTAGGCTAACACAAATGGAAATTAAGAACAACAGTAACAACAACACCTTGGTATATATTGGGAACCTTATTTGTTCTCATTCCATGAAATGGGTGCTTAGAAAACAAGCATCGAGAGCAGAGTATGACCATACAGTTTCTTTCTACTTCATCCATCATCTACTTGCTTCTTTTAAACAAATAGTCATATTTTTCTTTCCATTAAAATCATCCTCAACTTAGTTCTTATAAAAAGCTTTCTTCGATATTTAAACTCGTGTGAATCGATTTTTCTTTAGGAAACATGTCGTTGGCAGTAACTTACAGTCGTTGATGATCCGATCACAAGGTGAGTATTGAATTCCCATTCAATCAATGCTTATGGGTTCCCCAACTCCAGGCACAAAGCCCTTAGACACTTTTCAATGAGCCTAAGTAAATGATATTCTAGTTTATTTTGTCCCTAGGAAATTATATTCTGAGTAAACTTATACAGAAAGTTGAAAGAGCCATCCGTGAAGTGCTATTATTGTTTTCTTTCTCAATGTCCTTTTAAGAGGGTTTTGTCAAATACTCGAGTGAGCACCCGGCTCTATGATTTTGAAATGAAACGGACAATCTTAAATTATGGACCTTTTATTTATAAAATCTAGGGACGACTCCATTTCCTTTTCTAAGATATATCCATCTTAAGAGATATTCTCCCTATATCCGTGTTAAATTGTTCCATTTTTTTTTATCTTGCATTAACCATTTTATCCATACCTGCAACCACATCCTTAACATTTTGCAACAAGATCTAAGGTTTGTTAAGCAAGTATAATCATTTAGACGTTTTGAAACTAAGATGAAAGGGAAGAATTATGTGGCCGGCGTTGTATTACCAATACCACCTATACCCACAATCCCTAAAACCCTGGCCTTCTCTGGCCCTAACAATCTGCTTTCAAATTGTGCATTTACATCCAAAGACACTAAAAACATATTTAGTAAGATGAGACAACCTTGATGTAGGGGGGGAAATGGAAACATTAAGGGCATTTAGCGGTAGGTTGCCCTGCAAAGACATGAATTTAGTTGAAGTAGTGAAGGGACTAGTGCACACTTTTTGGCACGATAACACTAGGCCTTCTTCTAACACAAAGGATGTCTTAAAACATTGTACGGGTTCTATCAACAATGAACCTCATGTTAAACATTATCGTGACATGAAACAAACTCAATTGTTCGAGATGTTTAAAGTTGCCCACATAGAGCTAAGTATCAGACAAAGATCTTTTCAAAAATGCAAGCCTTGGTATGTTAGAATCAATACCATCCGGAACACTTATTATTGTAGATACCACATAGGGCTTGATCTATATTATCATACATTTGCACATATACATCATTTTTTTGCATCCTAACCATGTGCAGGAATGCTCAAGTACAATACCGCCAATGTCATCTAGAGATTTCATCCATAGCATAATGTGTCTGAGGCAACATGGGAAAACACATTACTTAAAACAATGTGTAGAGGGTTCTTGCAACAATTGTGGTGGGCTATCATTATGGTCTGATTGCATCCATGAGAGTGAAGATCAAGCATTCGGGAATGCAATTGTCGAGAAGCATAACTATTTGTATGAGACATATCCACGACATGATGGGAAAGAAAGAAGGAAAATTAAATTGGTGACTTCACAGGTGACAATGTACACAAATAATATTCATTTAACTTAGTGTACATTGTTTATGTTGTTTTATAAAACTGTTTATTTTTTTACACCAGGTGCAAGCATGTGATTTTATTTTAGAGTTTCGTGGAAATATCCAACAGTACATTCAACATGTCAATATGGTATGGTGGCAAGATGAGCAATTTAGAATATGTCAGGACACCTCCCTCTCTAAGCAATACTATCAGTGGTTGGATTTGCAGAAAATTACACCCTACAACCACAAAATGAAATACAAAGTTAATACTATCACTCAGACCAAGTGAGCATAATGGTCCATTTCACGTATCGACATGGGCCAGATAAAAATGAATAGATATGTGTGATACTGAAAGAAATTCACTTCTACATAAGTGACGACCAGACCCATGATATCCATTACATGCAACGTTGCTTTAAATTATTCTATGATCATGTGATAGCTATGGATATACCATTTAATAATCATTTGATTTAGTCATATGGTTGTGATGGACAATTCATGAATGCACATGTATTTCAATGGTTGTGTTTATTGCACATAAAATACAAGGTGCCACATATATGGAACTACTTTGAAACTGGTCATGGAAAAGGAGAGCACGATGGTGTTGGTGCATGCATAAAAACTGCCCTTCGAAGGGAAGAGATGAAGTTTACAGGTGCTCACCTTCGAGACGTTGCATTCATAGAAAAATGGTGTGCATCCGTGATGGGAGAATAAGAAACAAGGAAACACCTAGCGCGAAGAATATTTTGGGAGGTAACAAATGTGGACCGATCCCAAACACATCGAGTGAACACAGTGCATGGAAATCGACAATTTCATTCAATTAGAAGCTCAGACAACTCAGCCCTACAAATTTGGACAAGATTGAAGGCTTGCTTTTGTAGTTCCTGTAGAATCACTGAATGGGATGATTGTGAGTATAAAAATATAGTTGACACATGGGATCGAGTGACACTCGGAACCAATTTCAAGGGGGTTAATGAATTATACCATTTGGAATATGATCAGACACATATTTCTAGAGACTACGATCACATATCGGATCTCATACAAGTAGGTACAAAAAAGTAAATTAGTAGTACCTAAATCACTACAAGCCTTTACATTGAAAGAAATTTAATTTATGCTAAATGCAAGACCTTATTTAAAAAATGTATTGTTGACCCGACCTATTTCCTTTCACAGGTCAGATATATGGAATGGTTCCCCCAAAAAATAATGAATGGGGTTCTTACTATTGGTTGGCACGTTTCTTAGAGGGGAAACAAACCATGCTCGAACCTGTTACAGATGATGAAAATATTGAATTCCCAACTGGCTCGATGGTTATAAAAGCTGGGGAGTACTTGACACTAGTAGCACAACAGAAAAGGAAGGGTGGGTATGTATATTAGGATTATAGACCACAAGCTATTATATACCACTTCACCAACCTGGTAGTTTGTTTAAACATCAAGTTGCGCACGCTTTCAAACAAAAATAGGTCACATGTACGATACTTTTTACCTCATATAGAGCACGAAATATTGATGGACACCATCGGCAGCAGAGATGATCTAGATGGCCTACTCGAGTGAGTGCATTGTCAGGTGTTACTAGATTGTACAATGTGACTAGATTGTCAGGTGCATTATTTAAACTTTAAAGTGCATGGTGAAGTACAATTTCAATTATTTAGCCTTAGTTTATTCCCAATGTACTAACTTGTGATTGACGGATACCATTCATAGGCATAATACTATTTAGAGGATACTGGACACTATAAACACGATCCTACAACCTCAGGTGAGGTCTCTATAAATAATGTTTGAACATTTTCATTGGGTTCTGATTATTTTATTATGAGAGTGCTAATGTTTAACCTTTCGTGTGCCTACTATACAAACATGATCAATGGCACATTGGAGGCTCCAAGAACAACCCTGTGTCTTTAGACAACAACAAATATAAATTAGAAAATAGCATGCTCTTGATTTGTTGCAGTTTATTTTTTTTTATGTTTTTTATATTAATGTACATTTAATTACATTGATGGGTCATCTCTTGCAACTCTTGCATTAGTGGGTCAACTGTGTAAAACTCTCGACCATGCCTATGTTGGTAGGGTTCCCATATCAGCCTTGCCCATACAAACTTGCAGGAGCCAATGTCATGCAATTTTACTGCTCTGTTTGGTTTGTCGCTCTCGGACCGAAAGTCACCAAGTGTCCTTGAACGACATTTTCATGCAACTTTCAACTCAACATAACTCAAAAACTGAAATTCAAATCAATGAACCATCAACTCCATTGGTCTCCTGGCATGTGATTACCTCTAGGTGGCCCTCTCCCTGGTGTTTTCATGGCCCAGTGACTTCATTGTGCATTGATTTTGTAAACTAGGGTTTTGCTTAGTTTCCTTCAATGCAACTCTTGGATTGGTGGGTCAACCCTGCAAAACCCTCGATCATTCCTGTGTTGGTAGGGTTCCAATATCGACCTTTCCCATAGAGATTTTCTAGAGCCAACGTCATGCAATTTTGCTGCTCCGTTTGGTTTTTTGCTCCCGGACCAAAAGTCACCAAGTGTCCCTGAACGACATTTTCATGTGAATTTTAACTCAACATAACTCAGAAACTTTAGGTCAATTCGATGAACTATCAACTTCGTTGGTCTCCTAACATGCGATTACCTCTATGTGGCCCTCTCCCTCATGTTTTCATGGCCTAGTGACTTCATTGTGCATTGATTTCGTAAACTAGGGTTTTGCTCAGTTTCCTTAAATGCAACTCTTGCATTGGTGGGTCAAATATACAAAACCCTCGACTGTTCCTGTGTTGGTAGGGTTCCCATATCAGCCTTGCCCATACAGAGTTGTAGAAGCCAATGAAATGCAATTTTGCTGCTCCATTTTTTTTTTCGCTCCTAGATCGAAAGTCACCAAGTGTCCCTAAACGACATTTTCATGCGAATTTCAACTCGAAATAACTTGGAAACCTGAGGCCAAATCGATGAACCATCAACTCCGCTGGTCTCCTGGCATGTGATTATATGTCTCCCTCGTGTTTTAATGGCCCAGTGACTTCATTGTGCATTAATTTTGTAAACTATGGTTTTTCTCAGTTTCCTTCAATGCAAATATTTCATTGGTGGGTCAACTCTGTAAAACCCTCAACCATGCCCGTGTTGGTAGGGTTCCCATATTGAACTTTCCCATACAGAGTTGTAGGATCCAACTGCATGCAATTTTGTTGCTTCGTTTGTTTTTGTGCTCCTGAACTGAAAGTCACCAAGTGTCCCTGAACGACATTTTCATGCAACTTTCAACTTGACATAACTCAAAAAACTGAGGTCAGATTGATGAACCATCGACTCTGTTGGTCTCCTGGCATGCGATTACCTCTACGTGGCCCTCTCCCTCGTGTTTTCATGGCCCAGTGACTTCATTGCGCATTGATTTCATAAACTAGGGTTTTACTCAGTTTCCTTCAATGCAACTCTTGCATTGGTGGGTCAACTCTGCAAAACCCTAGACTACATCTCTGTTGGTAGGGTTCCCATATCTGCATTTCCCATACCGAGTTGGAGGATCCAACGACATGCAATTTTGCTGCTCCATTTGGTTTTTCGCTCCCAGAAAAAAAGTCACCAAGTGTCCTTGAACGACATTTTCATGGGTGAATCCGCGGACCTAGGTAACACTTTTGGCAAGCGCATTTGGGCAAAAACAAAAAAACGTACCTCGGTCGAGGGCTTGTTAAACCCTCGACCAAGCTATTAATATCTCGACCGAGGTTTTATCAAGCCCTCGATCGAGGTTTTTTTCAGCCCTTGGTCGAGGTATTTACTAACCCTCGGTCGAGGTATTAAAACCTCGACCAAGGGTTAATAAATACCTCGACCGAGGTATTAACTCAGTCGAGGTATGGACCTCGGTCGAGGTACATACCTCGACTGAGGTGCCTCTATCAAAAATATTATAAATAGAGGCCGCGGACCCCTTTTATAAATGAACATGATCATGGAGCCATTTATTGAGTAGTGGGATACAACTGCAAGTAGTGAAAGGTTTTAAATATTGAAAATAGAACTCTCCACAAAAAACTTTGCCTTGATCTCCATAAAACTCTCTCCAAATATCTTTTGTGGTTCGCCATTTTCAATATGTGAAAAGCTTTCACTGCTTCCAGTTGCATCCCACTACTCAATAAATGGCTCCATTTCATTTTGTACTAGGGACTTCGGGGAGTGTCATTAATGTTTGAATTCACTCCCGGGATTTTGCTCCAAAGGAGTTTACATGACCTCGACCGAGTTCATACCTCGGTCGAGGTATTAATTAAACCTCGACCGAGGGTTTGTTAATAGGAGTGATCTGTAGATATGGGTCGAGCAGTAATAGGAGTCATAGATTTGATCAATCATATCTATAACTCCTAATACTCCAAGACCCATTTCTGCAAATAAAGATAAATGACCCTTCTTTTCATTTCAGACACCAACTGCCAGAAAATGTAATGACCACCTACACTTCTGTCTTAAGGCTGCCCTCTTTAAATTGAATATTACAGGACTAGGACCTCGACCGAGCTAATACCTCGGTTGAGGTCTTAACAAAACCTCGACCGAGGGTTTGTTAAAACCTCGATCGAGGGATTTACAAACCCTCGGTCGAGGTCTCGTTAAAACCTCGACCGAGGTATTTAAATACCTCAGTCGAGGGCTTAAAAAAACAGACTTAGCCCACATTCAAACAAATGAAAAATTTCCTGTGCCTTGCAGAGGTGTACACCCTGCCATTCCTAGCACATAAC
>LPNX010163921.1:110790-132593 GCA_001517045.1 Pseudotsuga menziesii
ATGCGACTTTCAACTCGACATAACTCAGAAACCTGAGGTCGAATCAATGAACCATCGACTCCATTGGTCTCCTAGCATGCGATTACCTCTAAGTGGCCTCTTCCCTTGTGTTTTCATGGCCCAGTGACTTCATTGTGCGTTGATTTTGTAAACTAGGGTTTTGCTCAGTTTCCTTTAATGCAACTCTTGCATTGGCGGCTCAACTCTACAAAACCCTCAACCGTGCCTGTGTTGGTAGGGTTCCCATATCGGCCTTTCCCATACAAAATTGTAGGAGCCAATGACATGCAATTTTGTTGCTTTAGATCAAAACCGAAAGCGGCTCTTCATAAACGCTTTGATACCGGGTTAGGGTACACAGGGTACTCCCAAAGGACTGAACACCAAGAACAACCACTTTACACAAATGAATCACAGATCAATACACTAATGCTTGTCACGTGGTTAAAACCCTTGAGAGGGAAACTGTCCATGGCCCCAGCCAAATAGTTACTCGGAGCAATTTATTATGCAAAAGAAATAAAGTTACATGAGCTTATCATAATCGATCAACTAGCCAAGGACCCTCTATGCTCTTTAAATAGAGATCATAGACCAATCGGGTGTTAAGCCATGGATTAATGGTAGGTATGATCTAAGAGAAGTTGAACCGTCAGATCACTCTATGTCTAGAACATATCATGACCGTTGGATTAGAATATTTACAAATGCATACTAAAGCATACTAAAGAAACACACTTTTACCTAACGGATATATTACACGAGTTGATCTTAACTAACTCCTAAGTGTCTAAATATCCTAACATCTACTTCTCAAATCCATTCTACAATGTTTTTAATTTATAAATATGGAGAGAGGATAGATCGAAATCCATGGAATAGAATGGGTTTCCTAGATTTTCGTGCTCGCAACACCAATGATCACAATAGCAACCTCCTCATCAAAGACAAGTATATCCAATACCATAACTAGTCAAGTCTAAGTTCAATATAAAGATGAAATAACAACTCTTTACTTGTTTTCTTCCCACTATTTACCTCTTGTCCCCAAAACATATAATCCCATTCACATACTCCAAAAATTCTTTTTATTTCCTTCCTTACACTACCTTCCTTTCCCCACTCGAGGGAACATGTCGCATTTCCTGTCCCTTTGTTCCCATAATCCCAATAATCACGATATCGATCTCCTCTTCAAAGACAAGTATACCTAATACAATAACCAATTAAGTCTAAGAACAATATAAATACCATGTATAAGATATTTATTTTTTTTCTTCCCACTATTCACCTCTTGCCCTGAAAACATATAATCTCCTTCACATACTCCAAAATTACCTTTTATTCCCCCCCTTCCACCGCCTTCATTCCTCCACTCCCCAAGGGTCCAGGAAGGCCCCATAATGAATAATACCAATGACCTACCTCTTTATGGGTCTAGAAACCACACCCTGCAAGGCAGGCCTCAACATAACTCAAGCCATTTTTTGAAACATTGAACATTATTATCTATTTTTCCAAACCTGAAAGAACCATACAATAAAAATAACCTCTAGTTTGGAATGATGCCTCATTAGCTACTAGATAAAGGTCCAATTTCCAATTACTTTGAAAATGCAAATCTTAGTATTGAAGGGTCCAAAGGAAATCATGTGGAACTGATTGTTGTCACATTTGCTTAATGTTACTACCATTTTCTACAGTAGTTACTAGAAAAGCAAGACTCAAATGTCCATAAATAAGTTTTTTGAACACTGCACTGATTCAACACCAAACATTGCATGGATTCAACACCAAATGTTGGACCATAATGATGTATTTGACATGGACAATGTGGTTACTCCTATCCACAATAGAAGTAGGAAAAGGTTTAATGGCATTGGATGATTCAAATGTATGGAAATTTTATCGAGGTTGAGACCTTGTGGAGACCCTTTAGGTGAAACAAGAGGAAAGTGGATATTTTCCCCATTTGTATCCTCATTTGGAATGTCTACCAACGGATTTGGAGAAATTGAACCATCCATAGAAGACTACAATAGCATACTTGGTGAAGTTTATAAGGCTAAGATAATTATATCTTGTTTATTTTCACCAATTTATTATTTATAGTCTCATCATTTACCAATAAAAATGTTGATTTCAAAAAACATGCACCAAAAGTTCCACCCTCCATAGTCAATTTAGAAACAAAATTAATAGGACTCTGAATATGTAATTATTCTAGAGGTGGCGTCTAAGCATATGGAAAAGTTCACAGATCTAATGGTGAAAGATGAGAAAATATTATTGTGTTACAAGATATAGATCACTTAAATATTACTACAAGACGAGCTTGAGAAAGACCTAGAGAAGGTAAATGAATTGAAATAAGTGTTGGCAGTTCTAGATCAATGAAAACACAGAATATGGATTCCTAATAATTTTCGTATGGATGAAGATTCTAACGTTCAATGGAGTGTCAAGTGTATACCCTAAATTTAAAACATCACATTAAGTAAAAGAAAAAATTACCAAGTATACAAGTCAAGTATTCTATTTATCTAAGTTTGTACTAAAATATTTATTTTGAAGTTACAACACAACAAATTTGGGATAGAGGAAAAAATAGAGAGGCAATGTTCTTAAAATTGATTTGCAGGAAGGAAGTGCTATTAAATAATACCATAATGAAATTATTTTTATGTCAAACCTCGTCCAAACTAAAATTGTAGTTGCTTTTATGAATGCCATCCCAAAAGGTTTCTTTATTACTTTGATGGATCTTTCTTGATTTTGACCTTTCTTTATGTTTGATTTATTCTAGCAGTTGATGCCTTCTTAAGCCTCATATTATGGTTGGTCAAAATGAATAATTATTTTAGTGGATTTTGGGGCTATGGTTAGTGGATTCTTTGGGTTGCAAAATGCCACATGGAAAGCAAGCTGAGAAGGGGGTGCACTAACATTATTTAAGTATCATAGGATTAATGGTTACCGTCTATTGTCACATTGTCATGTTTTAAAAACATTGGATTTGCTGGATTGAGCTATCACTCATTGACATATTATCATGCTTAGAAATAGTTATTCATATGTGATAGACATTTGTATAGATTTTCTAATAGAAATATTCTACCCAATTCTTGGAATTCATTCCATGTTTAAATTGTTCATCTTATAAAATGTCAAAATGGATTATCCAATATGCCAATCCATTTGGGTTATAAAGCCTAATCTTAATCTCTTAAAAAATGGTTTCTATGGATCTAGATGCATTTTCATTGCCACGACCTATAGTTTAAGATCTTAAAAAATGGCATCTATGGATCTAGATTCATTTTCATTGCCACATCCTATAGGCAAAACTAGACAAAGAAATTAATGTCTTCTTGGCATATTTTAAAAAAATCATCAAAAAATGCTACTAAAGGTGCCCCCACCGCCTACCATTCCATTGAATTTATTCAAATGCATTAGAAGGAATATTTATGTCAATTTATGAAATGAATCTGGACCACATCCCTATTACTTACATTTCCATTAACTCCTCCTCAAAGGCCATGGATAGAAATTGATCGTAGGAAACCATGAAGCTCCTCATACCTCTAATGCAATTCATGCTCAATTAGGGTCTAATGGTGAAACACTCATGCAAATGACACTAAATATTAATGTCTTAACCTCCTCAAAGTGGATGGAAGGAAATACATTGACTCACTAGTTTTCATTTGAAGTTGTTGTTGTTGTTGTTTCGAAGAAAACCTTGTGGGATTACTCCTCTCTTCCTTATACTATATAGACAGAGGGTAGTTTTACTACTAACCATAATAGCATTGGTAACTCAAGAGACTTGAATGGATTTCAAATTGTGACCTATGGCTTCTCCATTGGCAATATGTCTTGGGTGGATGGTTAAAAGATTGAGCTAATACTTAAGACATTTTTTTTCTTTGAGTGGTATGGTAAGCATTTTGTCAAGTTGTTTGCACATTGAATTCCACATTGACATAAATTGATTCCCATATGAACAATATATATCTTAGAAATCATATGTGTGTCCAAAACCATGTTTGTGAGTGTTTAATAAACCCTCATCTCACCTTGTTTTGTGGCAGGGGTTATGTTAGCATGTGAACACTTGGCATTGAAGTGCAATATTGGCATATATTTATATATTTTTCACATTGTAACCTTAAGTAATTTCAAAAAATCACTTAGGGATACTGGTGGGCACTTTAGCACTGGGGATTTGATATTGGATCCAATGTAATGTATTTTTCATGAACCATGGATAGGGCATAATTCAACTTGCTTTGATATGGTATATGGCAATATTGGCCATTAAATCTTGAAATAAATAGGTTATTTATGATATATTACAAATTTGATCCCAGTTTTCCCACTCCCTCTATTTTCATCTTAGTGACATGATCCATCCTTCCATGAAATGAAGGGGATTTCTAGTGTTGAGTGGTATCGAGTATTACTCCTCCTTTTTCAAAGGTGGTAACTTGGTATTAAATTTTACATTGAATACCCTAATTTTATTTGTAAGGGATTAATTTCATAGCACAAACAATGTCATTAGAAGTGAGTCACTTTTCCTTGTGATAAAATCTGTTTGGCATGCCATTTGTTTACATCTGAGCCTTAAAAGATTTCAATTCTATGCTAGATTTATTGCCTACGAACAAGAAAGTTTGAGTTTCATTTCCCGTGATTAAACAATTTGTGTGTTTGAGAAATTTGTTAGGATATTAAAAACCAATAATTATACTTAGGATAAAGTAATCAGTCACTTTGATTAATTTCGTAGGTGTTAGACTAGGTAGTTGGCCACCACATGCCACCATTTGGTAAAAAAATGCCATCTTTTGCCCCAAGAGCTCACTTAGAAATATTTTGGATAGATCCTATCTACTTTTACACTGTTCTAGAATGGAAACTGTGACTTCCTACTTTTTTCTTGCTTTTCAGTGGAAAAGGATAAAGCTAGTCACATGGTAATTGCCTCATTTTATGACGAACACATCCTCCTTGTTTTTTCTCCAAAAGGCATGTTTTTATTGAATTTCCATCACTCATTATCTTTACCACTTGCTTTTTCTAATTCGTGACCTTCTTGACTAGTTTGGAAAGTGTTTTTGCCACCTAGGGGGCGTTTTATACTTTAAAGTAAGCCTGCATTTGTGAGCCATTTGAATGCCTTTGGATTTCAAGCCTATGATGTAACTATATATTTGAAAAGCCATTTCATTTTCCAATTTTGGTTTATGTACTACCATTCAATATATGATTGTTATCTGCTCCAATTTTAGTGTCTAATTTGATTGATTTTGCTTGATTGCTTAACAATTTTTGTGAGAGTAATTGTTTTGTTCATATATATGCTTGTGGATTAATTTTCACATGTTATCAAAGTGCATTGGAGAAACAATATTCTCCTATTATCATTCAATATTGTTTTCAGGATTGATTTCAGTCACTCGGGAGTGCAATTTAGTTTCATAAGGGTGCATGCAGTGAAATCCATGGAGCAGTCACACCAAATCATATTGAATCCATTCAATTAATTTGAATGGAAGGAATAGATGGATATCCTATTGAGTAGAAAACTCCTCTATAGGGTGACAATGACTACTGAAAATGAGCCAACTGTAGCAACAGAGAAGGAAAAGTGGCACAACAAGAGAGATTTAGTGTATGGTCTCTTGTGTCTTAGCATATATAAGGATCTTCTTTTCCATCTAGATGGAATCACAACACCGAATCAAGTTTTGGTAAAAATTCAAAATTTATTTGACAAAAATGATGAATTGAGAGGCTATGAACTGGAGAATGAACTGATCTCCATGAGTCCAAGAAACTTTGAGAACTTACAAAACTATTTCTCCAAGTTTAAAGCCCTAGTTCTTCAATTGAAGCAGTGTAGGATTGACAAGACAGATGATCATTTGATCTTGGAAATTCTTTCAAAATTGGCCTTTACTATTTAGTTTTTGTTTCGATATTCCATTCCACCAGACTCATAGTGAAAAATTGGAAGATGCCCACTCGTGCAAAGTTCATGGAATCATTCACCGAGGAGTAAGATAAGTTGGTCTTGATGGGTGCAATAAATACTTCCAAATATCAAGCTTTGGTTGTTGGAGAACCAAATAAATATTCCAAAGCAAAGAAGAAATCCAACCCAAAAAATCCACCAGATTAGAAGAAAAATAAGTAGGAGCCTCAAGACTCTTTAAGATCTAAGAAGAATCCACAGAAAAAGAAGGAGAAGAGTAAGTGCACATAGTGAAATAGGGGATTTCATCTAGAAAACTCCTGCATGTAGAAGCAAAATGATATGATGTCTCAACTACTTGAGAAGAACAACATCTCTATTCCTGAATGCACAAAGAAGAAGGAAGTAGGTTCAAATTTTGAAGACAAGGAGAGAGTTCATGATTTGATGTCAAGCATTGAACAATCTTCCTCTTTCATCATTGATTCAAGGGAATCTAGACACATGGTGTCGACAAGGGATTCTTTTTGCTCTCTTGATTCTTCTAGTGGCGCAATACTAGTTTTGGGAGATGACTCTGAAACTACATCCAAAGGGAATGGTAGAATAGATCTTGGCCATGGTTCCTTCACAAATGCCCCAGGTATTGCTAGCAATTTCTTGTTAGTTTATCAGATGACTCACACTGGGTCTCCAAAGAAGGTTGTATTTACACCTAATGATGTTGAAATCTATGAAATCTCCACTCGTAGAGTTATTTCCATAGGCACTGTTGATCATAGATCAAAAGTCTATAAGTTTTGTCACTTTGTGCCTTTATCATCACCCTCTCCTCTACTCACTCATGCCAATGTAGCAAACAAATTGTGGCATGAGAGATTTGGTCACCTTAATTATAAGTATCTTTCTGATTTGTATGAAACGAACATGGTCATAGTGTTTCCTAACATCAAGATTTTCTAAGGTTTCTACGAAGGTTGTATTCTTGGAAAACACCTTGAGCATAAGTATGAGAGAGCTATGTCTGAGAGAACATTTGATCCCCATGAGATTATTCACAATGATATTTCTAGTCCATTCCCTCATATGTCATCGAGTAATGAAAAATATGTCCTTACATTCATTGATGACTTTTCCAGATACTGTTGGGTCTTCTATCTCCAATTCAAGTAAGAAGTTTTTGGTATTTTCAAAGTTTTTAAATCCTTAGTAGAGAACCTGTTTGGTAGGATGATCAAATCCCTCAGATCCGATAATGGTGGGGAGTACACCAAATCTAATTTCAAACAAATTTTTGCAGATACCGGCATCAATATGTAGCATATTATTCCATATACACCTGAGTATAATGGTGTTGCTGAAAGGAAGAATAGATCTCTCAAGGAGATGACTACCTTCAAGTTGGAGTCCAAATCCTTGCCTCCAATAATTTGGGCCGAAGAAATCGTATGTGAAGAATATATCTAGAATAGGATGCCTCACAAAGCATTGAAGGGAATCACACCATTCAAATATTGGAGTGGACACAAGCCTAACATGTCTCATTTCGAGATTTTTGGCTCAAATGCACGAGATATAATTTCTCTAGAGAAGAGAAGGGATCTTTAGCCCCAAATACAACCATGCATATTTTTTGGCTATTGATAATATTCCAAGGGTTACAAGCTACTGAACATTACCACTCAAAAATCTTTCATTGAAAGGAGTTTTCAATTTGAAGAAGAACCCTTGAAAGATGTTGAAGTTGGAGAATCCTCTTAACCACAACCTCTTGATGTAAGTGAAGTTTCTCATGATATTTCCAATTTTGATGTTTCTGATGATGAATACCATATGATTGGAGATCCAAGAACACCTAAAAGGCCTAAGTGGGATGCAAAAACAATTCAAGCTGCTAGTGTACTTGCGGGTGATCCTCAAGATCCTAGGAGGACTAGATCTCAGTTTGAGAATGCTCTTTTTGTCAAAGATCCTTGTCTTCTTGACATGTGTTTTTTGATAGTTGAAACCGATCCTTAGTCATATTAATAAGACTCACATGATCTAATATGGCAGGATTCTATGGATGAAGAGTTTAATTCATTGCAAAAGAATGGAACACGGGAGCTAGTCTCTCTCCCACCTGACAAAAAGCTAGTAAAGTGTAAGTGGATCCATCAGACAAAGTTTGCAGCTTATGATACAACAATGAGGTACAAAAAAGTTCTAGTTGATAAGGATTTCTCCCAAGTCCAAGGCCTTGGATATAATGAGACCTTTGTACCGGTTGCAAACATGGATTTAATAAGACTAGTTCTGGCACTTGTAGCCTCCAAGCGCTGAGAAGTACATCACATGGGTGTAAAAAGTGCTTTCCTACATGGATATCTCAAAGAAAAGATCTATATGGAGAAAATAGAAGGCTATGTTTCTAACCTTGGTATGGGATTAAGCAAGCTCCCAGAGCTTGGTATGTTATGATGAACAATTTCCTCCTGTCACAAAATTTCAATAGATGCAAATAC
Organism: Pseudotsuga menziesii; assembly: GCA_001517045.1. NCBI lineage: Eukaryota > Viridiplantae > Streptophyta > Pinopsida > Pinales > Pinaceae > Pseudotsuga > Pseudotsuga menziesii. The sequence goes on from LPNX010163921.1 coordinate 119,281, forward strand.
GACCCCAATGTTTATATGAAGATACTAAATGGTTCAAATTTGATTATTTTGTTATATTTTTATGACCTTTTGATCATGAGAAGCTCCATTGATCAGATTGCTTCATTAAATATAGGTTTGCTTCAAACGTTTTCCATGACCGACTTGGGGATACTAAGACAATTTTTTGGACTTGAGATGACTTAGTATGAATAAGGAATTAAGGTATCTTAGTCAAGGTATGCATCATATCTGTCAAAGAATTTCAAGTTGGAATAATTCAATCTTACAAAGACTCCTTTCCTTTCAGGAGTGAGACTTGAAGAAGTAGATTCTACTCCTTTGGTGAACAACACCTTGTATAGACAACTAGTCGGCAGTTTGTTGTATCTTACACAAAAAAGAATTGATATTGCATATGCAATGTGTAGGTTTGAGGTACATGGAGAAGCCACATGAGCTCCATTAGAGGGAAACCAAAAGGATCTTGCACTATGTGTAAGGAACAAAGTCTCACGGGATTCATTATGTTGCTAATTCTTCTTTGGAATTTCATGGTTTTATACTCTGATTGGGCTGGTGATAATCTAGATAGAAAATCAACTTTAGAATTTTTTTTCATGATTGGAGGAGGACCTATCTGTTGGTCAATTAATAATCAAAGTGTAGTTTCACTATATTCAACAGAGGTCGAATATAGAGGTGCTATGAATGCAATAACTCACTATGTGTGTTTGCAAGGACTTCTTTCTGAATTTGGGATTGACATTCACACTCCTATAGTCATCTTTTGGGACAACTAGAGCACAATAAGGATCTCAACTCACCCAGTACAAATGCAAAGGACCAAACACATAGAGATACTTATGCACTACATCAGTAGCCTAGTGCATGATCACATCATTTCTCTGCAATATTGCCCCTTATTTGAGCAAGTTGCAGACATATTCAATAAATAATTCACAAAGGAGACTTTAATAATCTCAGATCATTGCTTAGGATGGGTGATCACTTGGTGAAGAAGGATTAAAAAATTGATGTTTCACAATTTTGTTCATGTCCATGTTTTAAGGGGAGGTTTTTTCCCATGAGGTTTTCCTTCTTTCCTTGGTTTTGTGGACAAGCAATATGTAAAGGGTGACTAAGCCTTGTTTCTAGGCCCTAATTTTATGATATTTCACATAAATTTAGGATTAATGGGGGGGTGGTAGAATATTAAAAACCCATCATTATACTTGGGATAAAGTTATTAGTCACTTTGGTTAATTTCCTAGGTGTAAGACTGGGTAGTTGGACACCATTTGGTCAAAAATTGCCATCTTTTACCCCATGAGAACACTTAGAAAGATTCTGTATAGATCCTATATGCTTTTAGACTGTTATGGAATGGAAACTATGCCTTCCTTATTTTGTCCTGCTTTGTCCAACTTTTTTTTCTTTTTAGTGGAAAAGGATAAAGCTAGTGACATGGCAGCTGCCTCCTTTATTGGCTAACACATCGTCCATGTTTTTCTCTAAAAAGGCATGATATTATTGACTTTCCACCACTCATTAGACTTACCACTTGCTTTGGCTAATTCATGACCTCCTTGACTGGTTTGGAAAGTGTTTTTTCCACTTAGGGGAGGATTTATGCTTTAAAGTAAGCATGCTTTTGTGGGCCAGTCAAAGAATTCTTTGGATTTCGAACCTATTATGTAATATATATTTGGACAACCATTTCATTGCCCGAGTTTGGATGATGTACTATCATTCAATAGAAGTTTTTTATGTGCTCCAATTTTAGTGTCTTATTTGATTGATTTTGCTTGATTGTTTAATATTTTTTCTGAGAGTAATTGTTTTGTTCATAGATCTTCACGTGGATTAATTTTCACAAAATGACCTATAGTTTTGTGATGAATCCTATATACTAGTTGCTTATTTTCTATTAATGAAAGTGAGACCTTCATTCATAGTTCAATGGCTAACGAATATAGATCCTATTTGGATAGAATGTTTAACCTTGCACCCATTGGGAAATTTAGGAAACTAAAATATAGAAATTTGGTTCCTTTCAAACCATTTCCATGCATGAGTTTTGTATACATAGTAAATAATTTCTCATCTCCCACTTGTTTGAGCCTCAAGAGCATATTTTAATACTTATAGAATTGATGGGTTTTGGGGCTTGTTCCAGTTGGATTTTGATGCTATGAATGTTGGGTTACCAACATGTATTTTATTTTTATGTGCCAAACAACCATGGAGACTACGAAAAGTTGTATAAATAGGCTTTATTTGTTAAGAGTTAAGGGATAATTTGATGTGAGAACTTTCTTGGTGATATCTCTCTTCATTTCTCTAATTCGAAGGTGGCCATTCTAGGCTAATACAAAAATCCCACAAAGGGAAATATAGGATTTCCATTTTAGTTTGCAGTGTTATTGAATTGAATTTCTTGTGAGTTTGCAGTCACTTATTTGAATTGAATTTCTTCGAGCAAAATGGGCACTTGTAGATCTTTAGGAAAGTTGGAAACTATTGTAGTTGGGAATGCAAATGATGAAATGGGTAATTAGATTACATTACAAGTGTCCATTATATATTGGGTTACTCTGTATCCGTTAGTGAATCAAATTTGGGAAAAAATAAGAAGACTATATGATTTAAAATCCCATTAGAAAGGTGTAGTAAGATGTAATACCCTAGATGCTAAGCCCCAGGCATATGTTATTATTTATTTTGTTATTATGGCATAAGGTTTCAAGACTATGGACTTGGACATTATTATTATTGTTATTATTTAATAAAGAGCTATCTCAACCTGGATAACTAATGATAGTGGGGGGGCATGGATTCCACATGTGAGGGATTTGGGGAATATGAGTTGTTGCTTCCCCTAGAATTACTTATTGAACCTTATTTTTGATTATTTTGGTTTATGGAGGTATGGTTACACCCTCTTTGATGTTTATTGGGACCATCTTGGCTAGTGCGATCTCCTTAGCTATTCCAAGCCTCTTGTGATGCTCCTCATTCTCCCATGCACCTTCACTGGCTATTTTTATCCCACACTCCTTGAAAAAGTGCAACGCCCCTGTTGTTTCACCTTTTTCTATTACGAGAAAGGAATCTCTAATTGTAAACTATCTCTCTCATGAATTGAGTAACCCCCATTGAATTTGAGTTACCTCACTTGGAATTTGAGTCTCTCTATCAGGAATTTGAATGGCTATATAAGGATTTGAAATGGCTCTCTTTCATTATTTTTCTCTCTCTAAGCTCTCCGATGAGGGGGAATGCTCTCTTGTATCATAAATACATGCTCTCGAATATGAAATGCATTATATTTTTAGAATATTGAAGGCCTTGTAATGAGGTTTGAATACATTGCAATGGGGATTGAAGATTGATTTATGCTTACAAAACATGAGTCCTTATCCCATTGATTGTCTCTTCCAACCTAGCCCGTAAAACTTGGGTAAGGGTGGTGATATCCTGAAGGCTTATGTAGCAAGGGGAGTCACAACTCACCAGGTAGTGTATATGGAAGGGAAAGTTGATATAGTGAAAGCCGATGTAGTTCCGGTATTCTAACGATGTTGAGAAGGACACAACCATATGTTTTGGTTCATATATCTGAGAATTTTTGGGATATGAGACCTATTCCATTGCTCCATAACGTCATTTCCAGTAAGAAATACTTCTTGTTTCATGGAGAAAGGTTTCCATTTGACCGAGATACGATTATTTTTGTGTGGCAATGTTTTTGGTATTGAGATGAGCACACCATACCTTTTGGTTTGAGAGTACCTCTACTGTGGATCTATGGCCTTAGCTCGGGGGTGGATGTCATGTTGAAAGATGCATGAGCATGGCATGCCTACGACTGAGTAGGACGTTGTCCTATTGAAGTTAATTGCTTTTTATTAAGATGCGTATTTTGTTATAAGTTTATTTACTGCAATTTCTGATATATATGTGCTCATGGATCTGATTTTGTTGTCTTTTACATAGATGTAGGTGGAAACCATGAGATTTGATTTATTTATTGTTTATATGGTTGTAGATGGAAACCTTCATATTTGGTTTTGTTTATGATATTATGGTTGTAGGTGGAAGTCAGTAGATCTGATTTTTAACACTGTTAATATGGTTGATTGTGGCGGCCTATAGATTTTTTTATTCATATTGATTATGGTGGCTTGCAGATCTAATTATATTGAAGTTTAATGGTTGTAATAGATATGATATTTCATGCTTGAAATCATATTAATGTCTTGGTCATATCTAGCTGCATTTCATGCTTGCATTTACCTTGCATAGCATGTGTATTGGGGAATGATTTGTATTTATATTCGTGCATTGCATTTTAAAAAGGTTGAATGTTTTATTTTAGTGGCTCTTTGGCATGTTGGCCTAGACTTAGTTACCCTTATTTTGATGTGCATTACCTTTATTAACCTTCTTCTTGGGTTAGGTGTCCTTGGCCTTGGGTTCGGCATCAGGGGCATCACATAGTGCTATCAGAGCAAAGGGTTCAACTCTGTGACTGTTGGCCTTATATATATTTGTAACTCTATGTTATGTATTTGGAAGAATAATGTATGTATTGTGAAAAAGATGTGTAGTATGCTAATAGTGATTGACAATGAACACATTGCATCCTCGGTTATGTCAGTTAATGAATGTGCATGTAGTGTGGTTATTGAAATACAATTTGAAACCCCAATTGAAGCAGTGAAGACCAAAAACTCAATAAGTACAGTGAAGAGGAAGCTACAACACCGAGAGATTAGAGATCAGAGGCTAGCTATAGAGATTAGAGATGGATTTCGAAGGAGGAAATATGCCATGCAACCTTAAAGAGGAGTTTGGAATAAGATAAGTTAGAACAAATTGACATAAGAGAAGCAATGGGCCCTTAATATTGGAAGATTAAACAAAAAAGTGCATAGAATATAATGAAATGATCATTCACATTCAAGAAAAAATCATGCATGATCTGAAACAATTTCAAAGAACACAAAGAATATCTCTAAGAAACAATCAAGATGCCATAAGACATGTACAAAGAATAGATTATGAAATATCTAGATTAAGAACAAGAGTGGGTTCGATCTTTTCTTTGGAGGGGTCTCCATTTTATTTCCAGTCGAGTGGCTACTCCATTCCAAGACCGTTCTCTCCACAATCCAAACAATTTGAAACAAATGTTGCATGGCTGTGGATACCTACCAAGATTGGTAGGTTGATTTGTATGCATTGATATGGGTAATTTGAAAATAACAAGATGTATGATGTGAAACTTGGACCGCAGATGCTGCCACTTAGCACTTCATGCATGGCATTTGACAACCATGTTGCCACTTTGCTTCATGCAATAATTTTGGGCACGTATGTTACTGCATTGGGGAGAGCAATGGCTATAATTTCTTGAAGTTCATACTATAATTATCTACGATGCCATCAATATCTATTGCAATTCTAGTCTTTCCATTCCATCAATAGACATAGGATAGCACACGATAGAGAACTTGACACAAAGAATTAGACATGGAATTATGAGAAAGAAAAAACAATCATGCTAAACTTACTAAAGAAACCCGAGTTTATCAAACTTCTTGGATGATTTTGCTTTGTGACTCACATTTAAGTTGATTGTTGAGTTAATGTGGTCTCCTCTAGTTTTCAATGTTTATAAAAAACAATAATACTTATAAAAAACAATGATTTTAATAATATAATCCTAAATTTGATTTTCAAATTGATGTCAAATTATAAAAAGTAACCTTAAATGTAAACTTTTGTATGCACTTAAGGCTATATTAATTCCACTCTGGAAAACAAATGTCAAGTTGCTAATACTAAACAATAGTGGCTAATACTAATGAATATAAGAATTTATTTTTATATGCAAAGTGAAAAGGAACAGCTCCATCCGAGTTCACTTCAAAAGAGATGCATAAATATCCACAAGCCACAGCCCACCATTTTCTTCTTTGGTAATTGTGAAAACTAAAATTATTTGACAAGCATACAGGCAATATAAACTAAATCAAAGACAAAGGCCAACGTCAAAAACTAAATTAAAGACAAATGTCAACATTAAAATCAAAATCAACAAATAAGTGTATAACATTCGAATAGGTGTATAACATTTAAACCTAACCAGAATCAAAATTGACAAAGAGAATATGGTTGGTTATATTTGGATATAAAATTAAGGAAACATAAAACATATCGAAATATTCACATAGAAGTTGATTGATAATTTCAATATATATACGGTTTTCATAGTTTGGATTTAAAGCCATCATAGGCATTAAAAATGAGATTGGCCTATTTGTCCAATCATTTGCACCGATCGAACATCCGGCAACGTTGGATGTGACCACTCACACGAGCCAGAGCATCCGATCGGTGCAAATGGTCGGTTAAGTAGTTTACTCCTTGAAAATGAGATAGTATTCTCTATTTTTTTTGGTCAATATGTTTAATATATTTAAATGAGATGAACGCTGTGTCATAAAAGAGATTTTAAATACCTCTAAACAAAGTCTCAATACACGAAAATACTTTGACTTTAATGCTAGTTCGAAACCTGAACATTTTAATGGCAGTTATTCTTTATGATTCTTGAAGATATTGATGGCGTTTTATCACTTCTGTTTATGAGTATTTAATTGTCCTTGTTTGTAGTAGGCATTTTGCTTTTGCTTAGAGACCAAACATTTAGGAGAGAGAAATTACACCAAAATATTGTAATATTTCTTATAATAACATTTTATTAATTCTAATAAAAATTTTAAGAGAGCATAGTCGATGCATCTTGGTACAATGTCACGATTATTTCAAGTAATTAGTGCTTGAAATTATGTGTCGAAAGCGAAAAAAACATTGAAATCGAAATGCATTGAGCAGTGTGTTGGAGCGACCAAGGTTGAGTTTTTAATTTGAATTAAAATTTATGATAGCTCGGCTATATATGGACAAACTTTTGTGGATGTAAAACAAGCGCTTTATAGCTTAGTATGAGGGAGATCTTGTAACGTTTGTGGATGTAACGTTTGTCCATATACCTTTGTGGAGATCTTGTAACGTCTGTCTAATCTTGTATAAATTTTGTCTATATTATGTCGGCCATTAATATGAGGGAGATCTTGTAAAATTTATCTAACTTGGTATGAAGGAGATCTTGTAACGTTTGTCTAATCATAATTTGTAACGTCTATTTTCATTCAATAGCTATATAAATACCATAAAATAGCGGAGACAAAAATACGTTTAAACATCTCCAATATGCACTTCCGATACAAAACCCCCCATCGTGGAATTGAAGCAGAATCAGATATTTCTCCACTTGGATCTCATGAATTGAAGCAGAATCAGATATTTCTCCACTTGGGTCACATTTGGCAAGGATTCAAACAAATAAATGCGAGCCCAGATGCGTGTATGAGGATTAATCCCCAAATCTTTAGTTGCTACTCTATCCACAAATCCGTGAGAAGCACTCACAGGTGTAGTCAAAAAGATTATGGGGCACTCGATTGAATCGTCACTGTAGATCTGAATTACACCAGGAACTTCATCAATGATCTGCTTACTCATTTTTGTAATATATAGTCAATACTCCAGCTGCTTAATCCTCCCTGCCTTCTCGCAATATTGAAGCTCCCAGGTTTTGTTGGTTCGATGACCTCAGTAATGTAATATATATATACTGCGGAAATATATCTATCAAGAAGACGTGGGCAGTAAGCTTTTGCAACAAGAAGCAATGAGGTCGCAGACTCACAGTACGCCATGTTCAATTTGGGTAGGAAGCTGTCTTTTAAGACTTTGAGGTCTTGATTGCATTCTTTTCAATTACATTTCTCCCGGAAGGTTCAAGGGATCAGCCTACCTTCTATATTTTTAGGTCTTGGTCGCAACTCACTTTCTTTAGGTTCTTGTTCTCTCGGGGGGAATACTCTCTGGATGGAATCCGAAGCTCCTCAAATGTAAAGCTTTCCATACTATTACTGGTATCTTGCTTAAAGCTTCGATTCGTGGTTCAACCTTCTCTCTTTCTATCCTTAATTGTTACGGCCCTTATCTTAATCGAGATTCCTTCTGGAATGTCGTGGCTTCTAGCGGTCTTCTCTCATTGCCAAACCTTATCTTACTGGGGATCTGAACTTAACTTTGAATGCCTTAGAGATTTGGGGCAATAGAGCGCAACTTGATCCCTTGGGACCTTTTTTCTCCAAGCTCTTCTCTAATCATCAATTGGTGGATGTGGCCCCCTCTTATGCAGGACCTACTTGGAGGAATGGTAGGATAGGGGAAGAAAGCATCTCCAAAAGACTTGATCATTTTTTGTTATCGGACCAGCTCATTAGCTCTCTTCCCAGACATAAGGTTTGGGCTCATAGATGTGGGATTTCTGATCACTTCCCTGTTCTGTTTGAATGGACGGTACAACAGTACCCTTGTGCTTATCCTTTTAAATTCAATAAATCATGGTTAGGGAATGAGGATTTTATCCATATGATTCGAACTGAATGGCCGCTTATCTGTTCGAATGCTTCGATGGATGCTATGAATGATCTATCGTACAAACTTCGCTTTCTTAAAGATAAAGTGAAGTCTTGGACTAAAGTTGAATCTCAAAAGCTGAAGGACAAATCTGTCTACTTGGAAGATGAAATAAGTACTCTTCTGCATTCTTCTCAATCTGTTATTTTAAATGATGAACAGCAGTGCAGATTGAATTCTCTTAAATCTGATCTTCAAAAGTTGTTGGATCATGAGCTGTACTCTGCAAGACTTCAAAGCAGAGTTACATGGGCTCTGAATGGGGATGCCAATACTAAATATTTCCATGCGGTGGCATTGGCTCGGAAAAACCATAATGCCATCTGGAGTTTGCAAGATGATGAGGGTACCTGGGTCACGGATGAACAGAGTATCAAACTCTAGGGATTCGCTACTTTAAAAATATTTTTGCTGATGATCATTTGACAAACCTTTCTGCCCAGCTCAAGGTCATTCATCTTTTTCCTTCCTATATCAATGTGGAGGAGAAAGAGGCTTTCACTAGTTCTATCACTCTTTCGGAAGTAAAGAGGGCCCTTAAAACTTTCAAAAGAGATAAGGCGCCAGGCCCAGATGGTTGGCCTGTCGAGTTCTACCTGACGTTTTTTTATCTTCTGGGACCTCTCCTAGTCAATATGGTGGAATCTTCGAGAATCATGGGTAGTGTGGCTCCTTCCCTTAACTCCACCTTTTTATCTCTAATTCCAAAAGTTGAACATCCTGTCTCCTTCGCTAACTTTTGCCCCATTTCACTCTGCAATCTTTTCTATAAGTTGATCTCAAAAGTTGCAGCCCTGAGACTCAAACCTTTCTTAGACTCTTCTATCTCTCCTCAGCAATTCGGCTTTCTGAAGAACCGTTAAATCCTCAAGCTCGTAGCCATCACGCAGGAAGTCCTTCATTCAATCAAAACAAAAAAGAGATGTGCTTTCATCCTCAAGTTGGACTTGACAAAGGCCTTTGACAGGTTCAATTGGAATTTCATCTGTCTTTTACTTATCCAAATCGAGGTTCCTCTTGTGGGGGTGAACCGGATCTTGGGTTGTATTTCTTCTGCTAATTTTGCTTTCCTTGTAAATGGATCTCCTACTACCTTCTTTCCGGCTTCACATGGTATCAGGCAGGGCTGTCCATTGTCTCCCCTGTTGTTCATCCTGGTTATCGAAGGTCTTAGTCTCATGATTGAAGATGCCAAAAGGAATGGTAAAATTAAAGGGATCAAGATTTCGTCTCAACTCTTCCTCACTCATTTACTATTCGTAGATGATGTGATTTTATTTGGTCTGGGTTCATTTGAGGAGTGGATGGCTTTCAAAGTTATACTTGAAACTTTTTGTGAGGCCTCTGGCATGCGTATAAATATGGATAAATCCTGCTTTCTCCATAATGACCTGGACGCTGCCCTCCTTGGTAGAATCACAGGCCTCCTTCCATACAGATTTGAACATCTTAATCAGGGTTTGAACTATCTTGGTTACTTTCTCAAGCCTTCGTGTTATCTAGTCAAGGATTGGCATTGGCTTATTTCTAAATTTGAGAAGCGTATCTCACATTGGACAAATCGGCTCTTGTCTATTGGTGGTCGTCTAGTCCTCATCTGATCTGTTCTTTCGAGCCTACCTATCTTCTAGATGGCCCTTGTTCTGATTCCATCCTCAATCTTAGATAAGCTAAGAAAACTGATTTTTTCTTTTCTATGGGGCTCCTCATCAAAGCATAAAAAGTTCCACCTCGCAGATTGGCATCTACTTGCGTGACCTACTTCTTTAGGTGGCTGGGGAATAAAGCATCTTCCTAGTTTCAGTTTATCATTGAGATTGAAGAGTTTCTGGATTGCTCTTAACAGCAACAGCATCTGGCATCAACTCCTCTCTATAAAATATATGAAAAAATTGCCTCTGCATTCTTGGTTTAGAGAGAAATGTTTCATGATGTGAAGCGCCTCGGTTATTGGGAGAGGCTTCCTCTTAACCTTGCCTTGGATTGGTAAAGGGATTCTCTGGCAAGTTGGCAATGGCTCAGCTATTCGTCTGGGTGTGGATCCTATAGTTGGTATGGGCACCTCTTTTATTCTCTTAGGTGACTTGAGAGATTATCTGGAAGACTATGGGATTTGTACCTTAGCCCAAGCTAGGAACCAAAAATCCTTTGCTTCGGGTTACTGGTTCTTGGCAGAGGAGCTTGATCTTTGTGGTGAATGGAAAACTCTTCGGGAAAATTATATCAGGGGGCTAGAATACGGCAGAATCTGTCTTACTGATCATTGTGATTCTCTTCTCTGGCCACATAACAATTATGTGGGCCCTTTAATTGCAGCTAAAGGCTATGATTGTATTTCTTCGGTCAATCGCTTAGAGGATCGGGACCCTGTAATTGATTTTCTTTGGACTCAAAATATTCCTATGAAAATAGCCCGTTTCATCTGGCTATTGGATAGAGGCCGGATTCTAAGTTGGGAGTAGATACAAACTTGTGGGTTCCAAGGCCCGAGTCGTTGTGTTCTATGTGAGAGGAATATTGAGTATATCTAGCATCTCTGTTTGGTTTTCCCCTTTTCAGTGAGTATTTTCTCTCACTTTGCGGCTTGGTATGGGTTCTCTATTCCCTTCTTCAATTTTGTCCCGTCCTTTCTAGCTCACTGGCTCAGCACTATTGCACGTTCTACTCCATTTAGGCATTTACCCCTTTTTACATTTTGGTGTATTTGGATTCTCCGGAATAAATGTCTTTTTGAGAATTGGAAGCCTACTGTTCATGCTCTTATTTCCAGGGTCGAGAGTTTTCTAAATTTATATCCTGCTCCACAAAAACTTCATAAAATCCGGAATATCGGTCCAAAACCTCTAAAGGTCTTTCCTTGTGGATTTTTTGATGGGGCTGCTGCAGAGAATATAGGAGGTTTAGGTTTTGTGATCTACCTAAATGATAACCATTATTTTAGTTTCTCTGTGGGCTGTGGATGCAACATGAATACAAGAGCAGAATTATTGGCTCTCTGGGCTGTTCTAAGAGTGAGTTTCATAATGGATCTTCCTATTCACTTGATTTTTGGTGACTCTATGGTTATCATCTCCTGGCTCAACAGACTTTCTATGCTTGATATTCCTTCTCTGATGTATTGGTGTGATGATATAAAAAATATGCTTCAACTTGTCCCTCCGGTGATCTTCAAACATATATTCCGTGAGCATAACTCGCTGGCAGACGACCTCTCCAAATAGGCTCTGAATTTGGATATGGGATATGGAACATTCTTTGAATCATTGGATGGAATGGTCATAGAACATGGCCAATTTGTGCTTTTTTAGTGTTGCTGAGTCCCATTGTTTTTTCAGCATTTGATTTGTTCTTCTATATCTGTCATGTATGAGACTTTTCAGCCAGCAAGTTTTGCTCAGGAATGTATGTTTGTGATCACCTCCGATATTCACAGCATATTCTGACCTGATATACCAGGGATGATGAGAAAAGTCTGCTTTGATCAGACTTTTTATTTCATTCTGTTGGATGGATGTTTGCAGGCTCGATCATTGTATCTCTATGTTCTGATTTGGTCCCTTATTTTTTCTCTCTGTCAAGAAAGATGGTATATGTAAAAGATGTCTTTTGATTCCTATGAATAACAAAGACTGGTATTCTTTCCTCTGGAAAAAAAAAAGATTATATTTATGTAACTTGGGAGCCACCTTCTGGAATTTTAAACATGGACTTGATTCGACTCTTGTTATTTTATAGTTAGTTAATAATAATCTAATTTGAATTGGAAAGAAAGATAGTCAATAAAGTTGGTTCGGATGTAGAATTCTATTTATGTTGATAGGTATTGAGATATTATTTCAAATTTTGGATTTGCTTGAGTAGATAAAAAATAAAATACAGTTTTTGGACTTGCTTGAGATGGAGATCTTGTAACGTTTGTCCATCTTGTAACTTTTGTTACTATCAAAATAATAAAAAATAAAAATTTTAATTATCCGCCAAAATAAATGTCGGCCACAAAAACAATATGGGGATATGTTGTAATGTTCATGTACCTAACAAAAAATTAAAGAATTAAATATTTAATTATCTGCCAAATAAAATCATGGGTTAGAAAAACAACACAATATGGCGGAGTTGTTGTAATAAAAAATAAAAAAACTAAATTATCCCCAAAACCAATGTTGGCCTTGCACATGGTTTTAAACAACCCATGGTTTTAAAACCATGTGCAAGGTCTGCTAAACAACCAATGGTTTTATTGCACATGGTTTAGGAAGGCCTTGCAAATGGTTTTAAAACCATGTGCAAGGATTCCTAAACAACCCATGGTTTTATTGTACATGGTTTAGGAGGGCCTTGCAAATGGTTTTAAGACCATGTGCAAGGCCTCCTAAACAACCCATGGTTTTAAGAGGGCCTTGCACATGGTTTTAAAACCATGTATGGGGGAGATGTTGTAATGTTTTTCCTAACAAAATAGGAAATACTATATGTCGCCCATAAATAATATTAAATATTATTAATAAAAATATTATATGTCCACCTTAAAAATATATATATATTTCTTTTAATTTGAATCAAATCAATGGCTATATATAGGACACACCAAAGCTGATAGAGGTGTTCACATGAAAATATTTGATCCCTCTCGGTGCTTCATAGAGCCTAGGATTTGGATCTATGATGGTTTAAATGAAACCCCCCTCCAACCACATAAATGCCCCCTAACATTACATTAAAAAAAAAAAAAAAACCACCCCCTAACTCCCTAAACCCTCCCCAGCATT
>LPNX010163928.1:0-192808 GCA_001517045.1 Pseudotsuga menziesii
TTCATTAAATGCAAAAATTCACACATTAAATGACATCGGAATATTTTTAAAAAAATATCACTATGAAGCCAACATAATATTCTACAATTTGTTTTTTTACTTCAAGTCAAAGTTCACATGGCATATATGCGTTTTGAGGGCTTCTATCTAGCACATGAGTAAAAAACAGGTTTTCATCGCCAAATTTGGCCAAAAAGTGTTACCCATCTTCATGGAATCACCCTTGTTGAAAGAGTGTTCACTGACCCACACGAGGAAAATGACAAGTGTCCAAGACAACCGAGTGAGAGCTCGAGATGCAATAGGGATCATCCCCAAAAAATAGGTTTGCACTCCTAGTTGAGTTGTTGAAGAGCAGGAGGCTCATAAATGACCAAGTTCTAGGAAAAATACTATTTAATAGTATGTCCATGAGCAGCAAAACGCTAGAATTGGACAGGGATTAAAATATGATTAATGCAAGAGATAACGCATTAAGATATTTTTCTCTTGTGGTTCAGCGAATAGGATCGAGGGTTCTTGAGCAAGTAAATTGGCTACTCTGGGAGTTGGTTGGGAGTAATAGCTTCTCCACTTGTGTTTTCCCAACGTTGGTGCCAGATTCCTACTCTGTTTTATTATGAATGGTTCTAGTTGTAATAGGATGTATATGTGAATTGTTAAATTGCAGTTACCTATCCAAGAAGTACTATTTATGCATTTCTGTAGAACCATTATCCATGTTTTTCTTATCAGAGATCTGTACAATGATAGTATCTTAGTAATTAATATTTTGTTCTGAGCATAACTCTGCAAAGCTGGTTATTGTTGGTTTGTTATGGATCAGTTTCAATACTTGAATGATTTTAAATTTATGAGTATGCAAATTAACAGAATGAATCCTATGTTTTTAACTGTAGCATGTATTCCTACATTTATCTAAGTTTTCTTGTATGTATCGATCTCGTCAATCTTTCCTAACTTTGCTTCTCGAGTTGGGAATGTTGATTGAGATGATAATGTTGGTTTAGAGTATAGATCCATAAGTATTGCAGTTGAAATACTTTTACATAAGAGAAAACCCTAATTTATTGATTAAATCCAAAAAACAGCTCAGCGCAGTTAGGTTCCCGACTGTTAGTCATGATTCAGATGACAAATTAAAGAATGGATACAGACATAAAGTTAATCTTCAGATCAGTGTTAACTTACAGTGATTGAAACCCCAAATCCAAAACCAGAAACCCTTGAATTCACAATTAAAAATTGATCCACAAAACTAGAAGTTTAACGGCCAAGATCTAACCCGCATCAAGACCGACGGTTCACAGAAGTGCAAAAGAAGAATCTATGGAAGTCCTGAAGAGTTGATAGGCAACCGGACTTTCGCAATCCGCAGGGTTAGATGTTGATTTCCAAATTTAGAATATCAATGGTCCAGATCTAATCCGCAAAGAAGATCAACGACTGATAATAGCCACGAAGTTTCATTGGGAATCCACACAAGAATTCAGAACAACGGTTAGGATTAAAGTCGTAAAAGAGATCGACGGTTAATAGAGGCTACGGAAGGCAGAATGCGGGAAATAGGAAAAAGACAAGGTAAAGTGTTAGTTTTTTTTGAAGTCTGATTTCCGTGTCAACATGATCGATGGTCAAGGTTGTTTTCCACAAGGATCAACGGTGCAAAAATCCGAAAGATCAAGTGATCGTTTCATGAAGTTTCTAACTTCCGAGGTCCGCAGCGGAAGGAAGAAATCCAAAAGATCAAGTGATTGTTTCATGAAGTTTCCGACTTCCGAGGTCTGTAGCGAAAGGCGGAAATATGAAAGATCAAGTGATCTTTTCATGAATTTCTTGACTTTCGAGGTCCATAGCGGAAGGCATAAATTCAAAATATCAAGTGATAGTTTCATGAAGTTTCGACTTCCAAGGTCCGCAACGGAAGGTGAAAAGCGGAAGGCAGAAAGGTGGAAAACAGAAGGTGGAGAGCGGAAAGATCAAGCGATCATTTCATGAAGTTTCCAACTTCCGAGGTCCGCAGCAGAAGGCGGAAAGGAAGAAAGCAGAAGGCGGAGAGCCGAAATATCAAGTGATCATTTCATGAAGTTTTCGACTTCCGAGGCTGCAGCGGAAGGCAAAAAGCCAAAAGATCAAGTGAGCATTCCATGAATTTTCCGACTTTCGAGGTCCGCAGCGGGAGGCAGAAAGTGGTAGATGGAAGGGCAGAAAGAGGAAGGTGGAAAGCCAAAAGTTCAAGTGATCGTTTCATGAATTTTCCGACTTCCCAGGTCTGTAGCGGAAGGCAAAAGGTGGAAAACCCAGTTTAGTGCGGAAATGTATATTGTGGTTGCAGAATGGATCTATCAATGGCAGAACGAATGTTACAGGGGTCCTTACACCTGATGATGATTATACAAGGATGATTTTGACCATTTAATATGGCCATGGTGTCTTTTTTTTGTTTTCATTCATAACACAGTGGGTATTTTATTAATGTGTCTGTAGATATATGGACATAGAGAAAACATATATATATATATATTTGATTTTTGAGGGTTGTTACAAAGAGGGAGCAAGAACAAGTTTACTTTGATGGAAAAATACCCACAGTGCAAAACACAATTGGAACTGGCCATGCTTAAGCTCAAGGAACTATCAATGTCTACATGCATAGAATAATCCCTTGTGCCAACACCTACAACCTCTACTAATTCTATGGTTAAGGAGGTGACTGAAACAATAAAGAAAGTTGAAATATTGGTGCCATCACTCAAGCTACAGATGATAAAAAGTCAAAAAGAGATTGTTAGGTCATGTTTTTGTCTTCCATTGTTTTTTATAGTTTTATTCATATTTTGAATCTTGCCTTTACTTTTTGTTTCTAAAAAATTTTGTTGATAGGGATAATGTAAATTTTACCCCTTAACTCTTATAATGTTTGATTTCTTAGCTTATTTTTACAAGTTTTGCTTTGATTTTATAATTGAGGGGCTTATATAAGGCATATATGGATTTAAAAAGTCTAAAAATAGCATAAAAGTTAAATTAAGACTCCTAAACCAAGTTCAAACTCTTATCATTAGCTTAATATTGTGAAATCATTAATTTGGATTTTCTTGTAGCGCAGGACAAAAATAGATGCACAAGAGTGCTACAAGAAAATCGCGTGAGTCAAAATCATCATTTTGTTGGTCCAATTTATTCAAGATTCTCACACTTGAGGTGTCAATCACATTGTATGATAGTTTTGATACGTGTCTTCTGTAGTTTAATCACTAAGGCAGGTGGAATATTATCATAAGGGCGAAATCGTGGCAGTCGTTTGCAGAAGCTGATATAATAATGATATGTAGAGTATAATGGAACAAAGATGGATGGAATGATGTTTTTATTTGAATTGCACGAAGAGTAATTGAAGATCGTGGCAAGAAATCAGTGCTTGATAATCAGGATTTTGAAACTGAGCGAGAATTAGGGCTTGCAGGAGCGGTTAGCTGGAGTGGTCTAAGCAGTCAAAGAAAGGTGGAGCATGCAATTCGACACCTGACAATTGAAATAACCATTTTCCAGCATTCGAATTGGTCATCTTAATAGGTAGTCTGTGTGCCATTACCAGGGTTTTTAATTTGGGGCTTTTTCTGAAGAAATGACTAATGACAAATTCGAAGACAATACTAGTTTTAGCCTAATCCATGTTAAATGATGAATTATTAACCAATACATTTAAAGTATTCATCATTTAAACAGAGGAATTTAGAGTAGAGCCTTTTGGAGGTCCCTATACTGTATTCTAGGTCAGTTTGTTAAGATTTGAAGACAGTCAGACTGTGGTGTATAGACAGAAGCTGTTTAACCATAGTAAATATGAAAAAGAGTGGAAAAACCAATAGGGCAGAACCCTCAGACTTAAGCTGGGTAAATAATTTTCCAGACTGTGCACAGTTGTTTGCAGATGCAGGATGCTTAATGTTCTTCGAAAGGATTGAAGGTCATCATTCAGAGGTGTCATACAAATTTGCTCAATGTTTAGACAAAGATATAGTGTCTTTTGACACCTTAAAGTTCAAATTAACTAGAAAGTTAATAGCTGAAGCAACAAGGATTTTGGATGAAGGAGAGTTTTGGTTCAAAAAGGTTCCTTTCACCTTTAATGCTCAAAGATACTTGCTTCCTAGTGTAGTTGCAGACTGGGGAAAAGGTGTTCCAATTCAAAATTTTAAATCTGAGTGAATTGAGCCTATTAAAGTCTTACAGAGTATGTCACCTGTGAGGGTAGATTTGCCTTTGTTTTCAAATATCACTTTAGGTTCCTCCAACATCTTAGTAATGAGTCTAAAATGAATTTACCTTTCTTCTTTCTGAAAAGCTTACAAAAGATGTCATGTAGGGTGAGAGAGCACGAAGATCATACAAAGCAATATGTTTTTCACCATGGACTCATTAAGCTCATCATAAGTACTGTATTGCAGAAAAGAGAGAAGACTTGGGAGCATTTCATTTTTTGGTCAGGTTTCAAGACTGATCAGGAGGAACAATCTCAGAGAAGACAAGTAGATAAAGGTCAAACTCTGATTAAGAAGCTTAAAAAAAAGGTAACATCCAAGGGTGAAGAAAATGATAAACCAAAAGTAGCTTCAAAATAGGAAAATAAAAACTTTGAATTTGAGCAGCGAGTTAATGGTGAGGATAGCAAGATTTTACAGTCAGAAATTAAAGAAGATGGGCCTATTGTAGATTTTTACCTACAAAATCAATTCAAAATGTAAAAGAAGATATTGAGGAGCAAAAGCAAATCCCTATTATAGTACTATCAGAGGAGGATGAAAAATACCTATATGATGAGGCTAGAATTCCTGTTACTAATGAAGCTAGGGTTTGTGCTGAGCAAGAGATTCACACTCATTGTGATGAGGAAACGGTGTCAAAAATGAAAAAAATGAAGGTTGCTGAGCTTGCCTCAATCACTCATCAAGGGAAGACTCTAAAGATGTTTGGAGAGATTGCAGCAGTCCGGAGACCTAAAACAAGACCTAAGAACAAACTTAGGTTAAACATGAAAAAGCTACTGAATCCCAAATTGGCTAAAGAAAAGGTTACAGTAATAGAGGATTCATCATCTGAAGACAAATTGGATGATAGTGAAGATGGCAATAAAGGTAAAAAGCCAATAAAATCAAAAGGAAAATCTGTCATGACTGATACTAAGATCTCTGATATATTTCTGGAAATTCGAAATGAAATTTTTCAAGAACAGCAACAAAGTGAGGTAAAGAGTTCTTGTTTAGAGAAGAAGGAAATGGTTGAAGAAGAAGTTCCCTGCAATGCTGAAAATGAAAAACATCCAAAGTTTCCTATAATCTCCATAGAACTTATGAGTGAAGATGAAGAAATCTATAAAAGACTTAAAATCCCATGGACACCAGAAGGGATGCAAACAATAGCAGGAGACAAATGTATTGATTCTGAAAAAGAAAACCTACAAAGAAGCATTAAGAAATATAAGTATTAGATTGAATATATGCATGAAGCTAATGATGGGCTAGTTACTGCAAACAGGAGACTTAGAGAATATTTGGAGGAAGTTAACAGTCATTACCAGGAGTTGATTACAGTTTCAAGAGAAGCACTTAAAAGGAAAAGGAAAACAGAAAGTCAGTTCACAGAGTTAACGCAAACCATCTAGGACCTGCAACAGCATAATGAAGAGCTAACAAAGAGGATTGCAGACATGGAGACATACTAATTGAAGGCGAGAAGGAAAGCTCAAGCCTTCGAAGGAATTGCTTTACTTGCTGAAGCAACTAAAGATTTGTAAAGTTAGTCAAGAAAGTCAGTTATTAGTTATGTTTGGAAAGTTATTTTATTTTTGTATAAGGATGATTTAGATTGAACTATTCGATAGGTAGTCTTAAAACAGTTAGGGTTTAGTTATTCAACTGATTTTGAAGAATAGGATAAATGTAAGTCTGAAAGAAGACAAAGGGTTCAATTTTTTGCTGACAAGGGGAGGCTATCAGGCTTTGTTTATGAGCTAAGTAAAAACTCTTATGTGTTTTTTGAAGACTGAACTATGAAATATATGCACTATATGCC
The DNA here is from genome assembly GCA_001517045.1 of Pseudotsuga menziesii. Classification (NCBI taxonomy): domain Eukaryota; kingdom Viridiplantae; phylum Streptophyta; class Pinopsida; order Pinales; family Pinaceae; genus Pseudotsuga; species Pseudotsuga menziesii. The sequence continues at coordinate 6,076 of LPNX010163928.1, forward strand.
ATTCAGATTATTGACTGGTTTCATTTATAATTTGTGTTAATTACTCAGCTGGTATATTCATTTCTTGTTTAATGTTTTTATGCTTAGAATGCTTGCTAACTGTGGGTGAAATTCAGTATTGTGTTTTCTGTTGGATTATGGTTTATGTGTTATACCTCTCAGTCATTCAAATGCTCATGATTTAGTGTTTATTTTGGTTTTATGAATGTTTTCCCTCTTGTCTTCAAACTGCTCAACCAAAAAACCTTGAAAACCCTAGAAAACCCTATTTTATTTTATTGTGATTATTGAGATTGTGTTGGCTTGTTCTCTTGTAGTCTGGGAACAATTTCTGGCACTAACATCTTTGGCGCCCTTGCTGGGGAACGAAGTTGAAAACCTAATTTTCCCTGGGATACTTATCATTTCACTGGTTGTAAGAGGTGATCTTAAACCATCAAATCTTAAAGACTACTTTTCACCAGTATTTCAAAGTGGCTACTAAGGGAGTTGGGACAAGAAACAGACCTAGTTCACCTTTACAGTTGGGTGTTGCAGACCCAGAACAGATACTGAAAACGGCTAGCAAAATTAGAAGGTCTTAGTCATCACCAACCCTATGTAACCCTGATCAGTTATATATTTCATCATCTTTATTTGCCTTGAAGGGAGAAGAACAAAATTCACCTTGGTTGAAGCCTATAATTCCTGTCAGTAATTTTCAAGTTTTCACTGATCCTCAATCCTTCAAGAAAGAAAAGACAATATCTCCCAGTAAAATTCTTCTATTTCATCTAAAAGTTGGTAAAACTCCATTTCAACCAAGTTCCAGTCAAGTCTTTCCATCACCAAAACTAGTCAACTTAAAAGTGGCAGCCCAAAATCAACCATTAGATATGATGGACCGAATGGTTGTAGCTAGGTATGCACCTTTAGTTTTGCCTCAGCCTTTGAATGCACTTCCTGAAGGTCATTACCGGAAATACCTGCCTAGGTTTAATGGACAAGGTGAAACTACAGTCGAGGAACATTGGGAGGCCTTTCTCAGTTATGCTGATAATCAAAATATTGAAGCTAAGGATGTATGGATGAGGATGTTTGTACAAAGTCTTGATGGAGATGTCAGAAAATGGTTCAGGGAGTTGCCTGCAAATTCTATCACTATCATAGAAGAGCTTCAGGACCTTTTCATGAGACAATGGGGAGACACCAAGGATCATACCTATTATATAACTGAGTTTGGAGCCCTTAGGAGAAAGAAGGATGAAACCATAGTTGATTTTTCGAAGAGTCAATAAAATGTATTGCAGAATTCCTGCAGAAATAAAGCCTTTAGAAACATCTGCAAAAATCACATATGCAAATGCCTTTGATCATGAATTTTCCTTAATTCTAAGAGAAAGAAGACCTGTTTCTCTACTGAACATGCAAGATGCAGCATTAGAAGTGGAGTCTAATATATTAGCTTCTAATAGATTGAAAGGAAATACAACTCAGTAGATATATGACAGAAAAGGTAAGAAAGAGGCAGTTCCAGGGATTTCAACATCCCACTCAGTAGAAGGTAAAATTGATGAAATGGCCAAGCTAGTTAAGATCCTGACTGCAAAATTAAACAAGTTGGAACTAGAAAAGAATTCAAGCAAACCTGTTCAAGAAGGTGAGAGAAACCCCAACAATCAAAACCAATTCAGAAGACATCTTGCACCTCGTTTCATACCTAGAGAAAGAAGAAATAATAATATACAATGAGAAAGGAGAGAAACTGAGGATCAAAGAGTACCACCCCCTATTCAGAATAATGTTGTTGATGAAGAAGAAATTGAAGAAGAATTGTTATTTGAGGATACAGACCAGGATATGAATTATTTTGGAGAGCAATTAACTGAGGGTTTTCTCACTGAAGAAGAGTTTTTAAATTCAGAATACTATGATGTTGATATGTTTGAAACAGAAAATTATTTAAATCTTGAAATGACAGTTGTAACTGCTGATGCATATCAGACTGAGCCAAAGAAAACTTTGAATTTGAGGTCAGGTCCAAAGCAAGTAGTTCAAAATCCAAAGAAAAAGGTAGTTGTACCTACTAAACAGCAATCTGATCCTGTGTTAGAGAAAAAACAAATTCAGGATAAACAAAAGAAGAATATGGAAGTTGAAGAGGTAAACAAAAGTGTGCAAAATTTTAATCTGGAAAATGAATTAGGCAAAATTAAGATTCCTATGCCTTTTACTGAGTTAATGAAAAATCCTTCTTACAAAGATTCAGTTCTTAAAATGATTGGTTCAGCAAACAGTCAGCCTCTTTCTAATACAGTGAATTTACAAGAAGAAAGCCCTAAAATCTTTATTGGATCAGCTTTAGCTGAAAAAACTGAGAATGAAGCTAGTGCATCACCTCCTTTTTACATCACACTGACTATTCATGAACAAATGATACATAACTGTCTTTTGGATTCAGGAGCATCACACAACCTAATGCCAAAGGCTGTCATGGAGGCTCTAGGTTTGAGTATAACAAAACCATATCATGATTTGTATGCTTTTGATTCACGAGCTATAAAATGTTTGGGAGTGATTAAAGATATGGTTGTCACTTTGGCTCAGCTACCAATGAAGAGTGTGATTATGGATGTGGTAGTAGCAGACATTACACCTAAATTTGGATTACTCCTCTCTAGATCTTGGGAAAAGAAAGTTGGTGGAACTTTACAAATGGATTTAACATATGCTACTATTCCTGTATTTGGAGGAGAAAACAGAAGGTTGTATAGAGAACTACAGTTTTCCTATATTGTGACAGATGACAAGAACCCTACAAATCATCCCTTGTATGCTGTTGATAAGGATTTGGGTACTTGTATGTTACATTTTAGTGATGATGATAATACTGCTGGTTTGTTACAGGTTGAAAAGGAAAATCCATTTAAATACATTATGGAACAAGAAGATGAACTTTGGAAATTATACTTTGATGGATCATCTTGTAAGGAAGGTGCTGGAGCAGGGGTTCTTTTAATATCTCCTGGTGGTGAAATAATGAAGCTGATGTATAAATTAGAGTTTATTACCACCAATAATACTACAGAATATGAAGCTTTTTTGTTAGGTTTCAAAGCTGCCAAAGATTTAGGCATTCAGCAAATTTCTGTATATGGCGGGTCCGAGTTGGTTGTTCAGCAGGTGAGGAACAACTATCAAGTGAAACAAGATTTGTTGAAAGTCTACCGTAATGAGGTATGGGATATGATAGACAATTATTTTGTGGCTTTTAACATTACCTATATTCCTAGGGACCATAATCAGACTGTTGATTCTTTGGCCTTAGTAGCCACACATTTTAGGATCCCCAAAACAACACAGCTAAAATATCCTATTGAGGTTAGGTACAGACCTTCTGTGCCTGATAACGTAAGGCAGTGGAAAGTTTTTGAAGATAACATTGAAATAAAAAGATTTTTAGAGCTGACTAACTAGTTTTCAAATTCCCTAATTGATCAAGAAGAGTATTATGAGGTTGAAGATTCTGAAGATATTGCTGAAAATGAGATTGTTGGCCACATGATTATTGAACTTAAAGGTAATTTCATTCCTAAAGGTTTGGTGCCATTAGAAAGAATATTTTCAAAAGATGATACACCTTTAAAACCCATTGTACAATGTTCGGAAGAAAATGTGGTGGACTGTAATATTGGTACTCTAGAACATCCTAGAATGGTGAAGATTTCAAAAGCACTCACAGCAGAACAGAGAAACAGGTACATTAAGTTGTTAAAGGAGTATGTTGATGTTTTTGCATGGTCTTATGAAGACTTGAAGACATATGATACTGGGATTATACAACATAAAATACCTTTAAAACCGAATGTTAAACCTTTCCGACAGAAATTAAGGAGGATAAATCCAGCTTTGTTTCCTGTTATTGAAAAAGAAGTGAAGAAGTTATTAGATGCCAAGATCATTGTTCCTCTTAGGTATTCTTCATGGCTTGCAAATTTAGTTCCTGTCAGAAAAAAGAAAGGAGAAATCAGACTGTGTGTTGACTTTAGAAATTTGAATAGGTCTTCATTGAAGGATAATTATCCTTTGCCTAAAATAGAACAAATATTGCAGAAGGTTGTTGGGGCACAAAGGATTTCTATGGTTGATGGTTTTTCAGGATATAATCAAATTGCCATGCATCCTGATGATAAAGAGAAAACAGCGTTTACTACTCCCTAGGGAACCTTCATGTATGATAAAATGCCTTTTGGATTAATGAATGCTGGAGCAACTTTTCAAAGAGCTATGGATATAGCCTTTGTTGGGGAAAGAGACAAGTTTGTAGTGATTTACTTAGATGATATTACAGTCTTTTCACAATCGGATGATGAACATCTAAAACATTTGAAACAAACTTTTCTGAAATGCAGAAAATACGGTTTGTCTCTTAATCCAAAGAAGTCACATTTTGTTGTGCAGGAAGGTAAATTATTGGGTCATTTAGTTTCAGCTGATGGCATAAGGATTGATCCGGAAAGGGTGAAAGAAATACTGAAAATAAGTCTTCCCAGGAGCAAAAAAGATGTACAATCTTTCATTGGTAAAATCAATTTTCTGCATTGGTTTATACCAAATTTTGCTAAGACTATCAAACAGATTACAGCCATGCTGAAGAAGGATCAAGAAGTCAAGTGGACTACAGAAGCAAAGAATTCATTCGAAAAAATTAAGATGGCTCTTACTGAAGCTCCAGTATTAGTAAGTCCATATTTTACAAAGGAATTTCTAACCTTTTCTTTTGCATCTGAAGATACATTGGTTGTTGTTTTATTACAGAAGAATAAGGATGGTCTTGAACAGCCTATTGCATTCTTCAGCAAAACTCTTAGAGATTCAGAGTTAAAGTGCAAAATTTTAGAAAAATAGGCTTACTCTTTGGTAAAAGCTTTGAAATTATTTAGAATCTATGTTTTTCACTCCAAAGTTATTGCTTATGTGCCTAATGCTGCCATAAAAGATGTTTTGACTCAGCCTGACAGTGAGGGAAAAAGAGGAAAGTGGATTGCTAAAATCATGGAATATGATGTAGATATCAAACCTACAAAGCTAGTAAAGTGACAAGGCCTAGCTAAACTGTTAGCTGATTCAAATTGCCAAGCTTTAGGACTGCATTTGATGACAGAACAACCATCACAGGAAGAAAATCAAGCAGAGCTGGAGAAAGAGAAGATTATGGATTTCTATTCAACATCTACATGGTATGCAGACATTGTATATTTTCTGTTGTACTTGCAATGTCCAGAACACTTAGATAAAAAAGCTGCTAGGTCTTTGAAGTTAAAAACTACTAAGTATTGTTTGGTAGAACAGCAGCTATTCTGGAAAGATCCAGGGGGTATTCTACTCAGATGCTTAGATAAACCTAAAATTGAAGGAGTAATTTCTGAATCTCATGAAGGTGTTTGTGGAGGTCATAAGTATTGGAAGGAAACAACATATAAAATTCTAAGAGCTGGATACTATTGGCCCTCATTATTTTCAGATGTATATCAGCAGGTAAGAGCATGTATCCCTTGTCAGAAATTTACTGGTAACCAAAAGTTGTTGTCATTACCTTTAAAACCAATTGCAGTAAATGCCCCTTTTCAGCAGTGGGGGTTGGACTTCATAGGAGAGATAAATCCATCTTCCTCAGGGCAACATAAGTGGATTTTGACTGCAACAGATTTCTTTACTAAGTGGGTGGAAGTTATTCCCACAAGGAATGCCACAGATAAGGTGATCATAGATTTTATTGAAGAAAATATTCTTAGTAGATTTGGATGTCCACAGAGAATATTAACTGATAATGCAAAAGCCTTTAAATCTAAGGCTATGGGGGCATTTTGTGAAAAGAATGGCAGCCTGTTGAAACATTCAACCCCTTACTATCCTCAGGGTAATAGTTTAGCTGAGTCATCAAATAAAAATATCATTAAGAGTATCAGGAAATTGCTGAAGCATAATAAAAGATCATGGGATTCTATGCTAAAGTAGGCATTATGGGCAGACAGAATAACAGTTAAGCAAGCAATTGGAACTTCTCCTTTCCAATTAGTATATGGTACAGATGCAGTTTTTCCTGTTCAGTTGGGTATCCCAGTGATGAAGTTTTTTCAAGATTGTCAAGAAGAACCTAATGATATGCAAAGAAGAATTTATGCAATGATAGAGTTACAGCAGAAACGAGAAAAAGTGGAAGAAAAGGCACAGCTATACAGGTTGAAGATTAAAGAAAGATTAGATAGGAAGATCAAGGACAATAATTTCTCAGTAGGAGACATGGTTTTGAGATGGGATGCTAGGAAGGAGCAAAAAGGAAAGAATGGGAAGTTTGATAACCTTTGGTTTGGTCCTTTCATAGTATCGAAGTTTTTGGAAAACAATGATTTTGTTCTACATACCTTGGAGGGTGAGGAGTTGTCTAGTCCAGTTAATGGACGATTCCTCAAGCATTTTTACAGTTTTTTAAATGGATTCTGGTTTTTCATTGTATATACCGATGTGAATAAACATAATAAGGACTCCATAACCCAATGGAAGTTTTGCAGACTAGCAGATAGCAGTACAGAAGGCACTGGTCTACAGGTTCTTGAAGCCTCACAAGGAGGACTTCATCCCGCAGTAGGAGCCAGATGTTAGGTCATGTTTTTGTCTTCCATTGTTTTTTATACTTTTATTCATATTTTGAATCTTGCCTTTACTTTTTGTTTCTAGAAAATTTTGTTGATAGGGATAACGCTAATTTTACCCTTTAACTCTTATAATGTTTGATTTCTCAGCTTATTTTTACAAGTTTTGCTTTGATTTTATAATTGAGGGGCTTATATAAGGCATATATGGATTTAAAAAGTCTAAAAATAGCATGAAAGTTAAATTAAGACTCCTAAACCAAGTTCAAACTCTTATCATTAGCTTAATATTGTGAAATCATTAATTTGGACTTTTGTGTAGCGCAAGACAAAAACAGATGCACAAGAGTGCTACAACAAAATCACGCAAGTCAAAATCATCATTTTTTTGGTCCAATTTCTTCGGGATTCTCACACCTGAGGTGTCAATCACATTGTATGATGGTTTTGATACGTGTTTTCTACAGTTTAATCACTAAGGAAGGTGGAATATTATCATAAGGGCGAAATCGTGGCAGTCGTTTGCAGAAGTTGATATAATAATGATATGTAGAGTATATATAATGGAACAAAGATGGATGGAATGATGTTTTTATTTGAATTGCATGAAGAGTAATTGAAGATAGTGGCAAGAAATCAGTGCTTGATAATCAGGATTTTGAAACTGAGCGAGAATTAGGGCTTGCAGGAGCGGTTAGTTGGAGTGGTCTAAGCGGTCAGAGAAAGGTGGAGCATGCAATTCGACACCTAACAATTGAAATAACCATTTTCCAGCATTCGAATTGGTCATCTTAACAGGTAGTCCGTGTGCCATTACCAGGGTTTTTAATTTGGGGCTTTTTCTGAAGAAATGACTAATGACAGATTCGAAGACAGAATACTAGTTTTAGCCTAATCCATGTTAAATGATGAATTATTAACCAATACATTTAAAGTATTCATCATTTAAACAGAGGAATTCAGAGTGGAGCCTTTTGGGGGTCCCTATACTGTATTCTATTTCAGTTTGTTAAGATTTGAAGACAGTCAGACTATGGTGTATTGACAGAAGCTGTTTAACCATAGTAAATATGAAAAAGAGTGGAAAAACCAACAGGGCAGAACCCTCAGACTTAAGCTGGGTAAAGAATTTTCCATATTGTGCACAGTTGTTTGCAGATATAGGATGGTTAATGTTCTTTGAAAGGATTGAAGGTCATCATTCAGAGGTGTCATACAAATTTGGTCAATGTTTAGACAAAGATATAGTGTCTTTTGACACCTTGAAGTTCAAATTAACTAGAGAGTTAATAGCTGAAGCAACAGGGATTTTGGATGAAGGAGAGTTTTGGTTCAAAAAGGTTCCCTTCACCTTTAATGCTCAAAGATACTTGCTTCCTGGTGTAGTTGCAGACTGGGGAAAAGGTGTTCCAATTCAAAATTTTAAACCTGAGTGGATCGAGCCTATTAAAGTCTTGCAGAGCTATGTCACCTGTGAGGGTAGATTTGCCTTTGTTTTCAAATATCACTTTAGGTTCCTCCAGCATCTCAGTCATGAGTCTAAAATGAATTTACCTTTCTTATTTCTGAAAAGCTTACAAAAGATGTCATGTAGGGTGAGAGAGCACCAAGATCATACAAAGCAATCTGTTTTTCACCATGGACTCATTAAGCTCATCATAAGTATTGTATTGCAGAAAAGAGAGAAGACTTGGGAGCATTTCATTTTTTGGTCAGGTTTCAAGACTGATCAGGAGGAACAATCTCAAAGAAGACAAGTAGATAAAGGTCAAACTTTGATTAAGAAGCTTAAAAAAAAGGTAACAGTCGAGGGTGAAGAAAATGATAAACCAGAAGTAGATTCAAAACAGGAAAATAAAAACTTTGAATTTGAGCAGCGAGCTAATGATGAGGATAGCAAGATTTTACAGTTAGAAATTAAAGAAGCTAAGCCTGTTGTAGATGTTTTACCTGCAGAATCAATTCAAAATGTAAAAGAAGATATTGAGGAGCAAAAGTAAAGCCCTATTACAGTACTATCAAAGGAGGATGAAAAATACCTATTTGATGAGGCTAGAATTCCCATTACTAATGAAGCTAGGGTTTGTGCTGAGCAAGAGATTCACACTCATTGTGATGAGGAAACAGTGTCAAAAATGAGAAAAATGAAGGTTTCTGAGTTTGCCTCAATCACTCATCAAGGGAAGACTTTGAAGATGTTGGGAGAGATTGCAGCAGTCTGGAGACCTAAAACAAGACCTAAGAACAAACTTAGGTTAAACATGAAAAAGCTATTGAATCCCAAATTGGATAAAGAAAAGGTTACAGTAATAGAGGATTCATCATCTGAAGACAAATTGGATGATAGTGAAGATGGCAATAAAGGTAAAAAGCCAATAGAATCAAAAGGAAAATCTGTCATGACTGATACTAAGATCTCTGATATATTTCTAGAAATTCGAAATGAAATTTTTCAAGAACAACAACAAAGTGAGGTAAAGAGTTCTTGTTTAGAGAAGAAGGAAATGGTTGAACAAGAAGTTCCTTGCAATGCTGAAAAATGAAAAACATCCAAAGTTTCCTGTAATCTCCACAGAACTTATGAATGAAGATGAAGAAATCTGTAAAAGTCTTAAAATCCCATGGACACCAGAAGGGATGCAAACAATAGCAGGAGACAAATGTATTGATTCTGAAAAAGAAAACCTACAAAGAAGCATTACGCAATATAAGTATCATATTGAATATATGCATAAAGCTAATGATGGGCTAGTTACTGCAAACAGGAGACTTAGAGAATATTTGTAGGAAGTTAACAGTCATTACCAGGAGTTGATTACAGTTTCAAGAGAAGCACTTAAAAGGAAAAGGAAAACAGAAAGTCAGTTCACAGAGTTAAAGCAAACCATCCAGGACCTACAACAGCATAATGAAGAGCTAACAAAGAGGATTGCAGACATGGAGACAGACTAATTGAAGGCGAGAAGGAAAGCTCAAGCCTTGGAAGGAATTGCTTTATTTGCTGAAGCGTTAAAGATTTGTAAAGTTAGTCAAGAAATTCAGTTATTAGTTATGTTTGGAAAGTTATTTTATTTTTGTATAAGGATGATTTAGATTGAACTATTCGATAGGTAGTCTTAAAATAGTTAGGGTTCAGTTATTCAACTGATTTTGAAGAATAGGATAAATGTAAGTCTGAAAGAAGACAAAGGGTTCGATTTTTTGCTGACAAGGGAAGACTATCAGGCTTTGTTTATGAGCTAAGTAAAAACTCTTATGTGTTTTTTGAAGACTGAACTATGAAATATATGCACTATATGCCCTTCAAATTATTGACCGGTTTCATTTATAATTTGTGTTAATTACTCAGCTGGTATATTCATTTCTTGTTTAATGTTTTTATGCTTGGAATGCTTTCTAACTGTGGGTGAAATTCAGTATTGTGTTTTCTGTTGGATTATGGTTTATGTGTTATACATCTCAGTCATTCAAATGCTCATGATTTAATGTTTATTTTGGTTTTATGAATGTTTTCCCTCTTGTCTTCAAACTGCTCAAGCAAAAAACCTTGAAAACCCTAGAAAACCCTATTTTATTTTATTGTGATTATTGAGATTGTGTTGGGTTGTTCTCTTGTAGTCTGGGAACAATTTCTGGCACTAACAGAGATCATGGTAGAAAATGCTCTAAATTGAGAAAGAATTCTAGTGTGGACACCCAGTTCCCTTCCTTAAAAAAGAAAACTATTTTGTTTCCAACCTTAAAAATCCTAAGAAGAAAAACTTACAATACCTTAAGCTCTAAGTCGAAGAAGTCATAAAAAACAATGAATTCACAGAACCTCCCTTGAAATAAGCTGATACCAAAGAAATTATTACGGAAGGTGAAAGTGATACCAAATATGTGGAAGTTCCAAAGTAAAGGGAACTATGGAAGAGGTGAAAATTGTAGAAACCACAACTCAAACGAATGTGAATGTAGGTGAAGATGAGATAAAAAAGAATACAACAATGGTTATTGTCACCCCAAAAATTGTGGCTCCAACTTAGTTAGTTCCTAACTAAAGATTTGAAACTACTAGGCCCCATTGAGTTGTACTACCCATTTTATCCTTGTGGCGATTTTAAAGAGCCCTAGGAAATAATGGTGAAACAAGTTTACAATAATATTGATGAAATTCCTACTATGCATTCATATATTAATTGTTGGTAGTGGATTCGACTAACTTCACGACTAAGTATTTGTTAAGGAACTTGTAGATTTTCTCATACTCTCAGGATTTATTGTAGTTCAACTTCCTAAGCTTCTTATAGATATGGTCCACTTCTATCTTGATACTTTACCTCCAAATATGGTTTCCCTTGGTACAGTAAGGGGCATGTTGCAGAAATTAATGAATACAAGACCTCTATTAGATAGTTAACAACCCTTAGTTTCATTGGAATACTATCGTGATGATGAGTAAATTGGACAATTATCCTCTGGTTTAGTTATCTAACAAATGGTGACTATGGTGTTTTTTAAGATGGGACAAAAGGTATATCTTTGTAGAGATTCTGTTAACAAGCCACTAAAGATCCTTACTATTAGGATTGTTGACAAGAATTTTCCTCAATCTACTTTATGGACTTTCATACATGGCACATACCTCATAGAAAAAATATCACTTTCTTTAATTGTACCCATCTTCTTCAAATACCTCATATCCTTTAATTTTATTAGAGGTATAAGGAGGTTATTAAGTGGATGCCAGATACTTATAGAGACCAATTTTATTAGAGGTATAAGGAGGTTATTAAGTGGATGCCAGATACTTATAGAGACCATCCAACATAGGATTGGATCATGCATTTTTGGTGTTATCTCATAGATCATTGTGAAGATATATCGAAATTTTTGGACTTTCCTATGTTGCCAACTCCCACAGGACACTCATGTTAGCTCAAGGTCCCGAGTCTCATACAAAGAACAAAGAATAAGTTATTATTATTATTTGGACCATATGTTATGAACTAGTGAGGCAAGGCAATTTTGAGACTATCAAGATCTAGTTGTATGAAGGAGAAATCCAAACAACTTTTAAATATGATATGAAAGAAATAAGAATTATAAACTATATGAAACAACACTAGTGATTAACAATAATCATGGGGATAACCATATTGTTGAAGTGTTCTTGTAGCATTTGTGTTTACAATCACATTATGATTATGAGAATATCATTACCGAACAATAACACTGCACACATTTCCTTGAAGCTACAATGGTCAAAGCTAGCCTTATGGAGTCCATCTTTGTCACTGGTGCAAAGGTATCATTGTAATCAATATCTTGAACTTGTAAGTAGCCATTAGCTACCAATATTGGCTTATATTTCAAAGGTGAACCATCAGCATCAAATTTAGTTTTATAAACCCACTTAAACTTTACTAGCTTTCTCCATTGGGGGAGATCAACTAGTTCCCATTTGTTGTTCTTCTGGAGCGAGTTGTATTCTTCCTTCATGGATGATTGACATCTTGGATCATCTGATGCATATTCATATTTTTGAGGATCATATTCAACCATCAAATAACACTTCTCATCAAAGAGTGGATCTTTCACACAAAGGGCACTCTCAAATTGAGATATAGTCCTCCTAGTGTCAATAGGATTCCCATCTAGTTCCCCAGTTGCATGAAAGGTCCTTGCTTCCAATTTTGGTCTCGTAGGGATGTTAGTATATGCAATCAAATCACCATTATCATACATATCAGAATCATCAAACTCATTATTCTCTTCACTTACAATCAGTGGTTGTGGTGATGAAAATGACTCTCCAACTTCAATTGTTGCTAAAGGATCTTCTTCAAATTGAACACTCCTTTCAATGAAGGATTTGTTAGTGCTCAAGTTAATTAGATTGTACCCTTTTGAATCTTCAGAATACCCAACAAATAGTAAATCTTGGCTTTGGGGTTGCAAATCCTTCCTCTTTTCAATTGGAATTCTATCCCAAGCCCTTGAGCCAGAAATCTTGAAATGGGTCACATTTGGCTTGTGCCCACTCCAACCTTCGAAAGGAGTGATTCCATCAAGTTTCTTGTGTGGCACCCTGTTATGGATATAGGATGCACAATTTATAGCATCGTCCCAAAACTTTGGTGGAAAGTTTTTAGACTCCATAATGCAAGTTTCCATCTCCTTGAGTGATATATTCTTCCTCTCAACAACTCCATTTTACTGAGGTGTGTAGGGAATAGAATGTTGCATCAGGATACTTGCTTCTTTGCAATAATGGATGAAATCAGACTTGACATATTCTCCACCATTATCAGATATGAGGATATTTAGTTTCCTCCCAGACTGGTTCTCAACCAAGGCTCGAAAGTCCTTGAAGAGGTCAAAAACTTCAGACTTGTGCTTTATGAAGTAGACCCAACAATACTTGGAAAAGTCATCTATGAAGGTTAGTGCATATTTGGCTTGACTCATGAAAATATGAGGGAATGGACTAGAAATGTCACTGTGGATTAACTCAAGGGGTGCAAAGGTTCTCTCATGACCAACTCTCTCATACTTGTGCTCTGGGTGTTTTCCTAAGGTGCAACCTTGGCAGACTCCCTTATAAAACTTGATCTTTGGTAACCATATGACCATGTATTTTTCACTCAAATATGAAATATACTTGTAGTTAATATGGCCAAATCTCTCATGCCAAATATTTCTTGCTTCATCAACATGAGTGAGAAGAGAAGAGGGGTTTGAGAAGGGTAGGAAATGGGAAAACTTGTATACCTTTGAACTGTGATCCACAACACCTTTTGCTATGAATTTACCATTCAAAATCTAAGAGATTTCAACTTCATTGGGAGAGAATATTACTTTATTTGGAGACCCAATGTGTGATATCTAATACAATGACAATAGGTTAGAAGCTAGACCTAGGACATACAACACATTATTGAAGGAACCATGGTTAATATCAATCCTATCCTTACCCATACTATCAGTAACAAATTCTCTCAAAACAATTTTTGGACCTTTCAAATTGTCAAGAGAGGAGAAAGTCTCCCTTGTCGAAACCATATGTGTATAAGCTCTAGAATCAATGATGAAGCTAGGTGAACTTGAAGTGGTAGAAATCAAGGAACGTACTCTCTCCTTGTCATATAAATTTGATCCTCCTTCCCTCTTTCTTGCGCATTTAGGAATGGAGATGTTGTTCTTCTCCAGGATTTGGGTCAACACGTCAATTTTCATTTTCATACAAGAGCTCTCAGGATGATAGCCCTTGCTGTAGTATGCGCACTTGCTTATTTATCCTTTGTTCTTCTTCTTTTGTAAGTTCTTCTTGGAGCCTGAGGGCTCCTCTTGAGACTTTGACTTGTCTCTCTTTTGCTCAGGTGGATTTTTGGGTTTATTCTTGCCCTTTGAATCCACCCTCGAATCTCCACCAACCAAATCTTGGTCTTTAGAAGGTGTGGTGGTGTCCATCATTACCAATTTATCTTGCTCTTAGGTGAGGGATTCCATGAACTCAGCAAGCTTAGGCATCTTCCAGGCTCATGCTATAAATTTGGTGGCATGGAAGGTTGAAACAAACATTGAATAGTCAGGACCAAGCTTCAAAATTATGGCCAAGACTAGTTTCTCATCCTTCTTTTTTATTCCACATGGTTTTAACTACAATACTAGGGCCTTAAACTTGGAAAAGTAGAATTGCAATGTTTCGAAGATGCTGGGACTCAATGAGATCAACTAATTCTCGAGTTGATGTCATCTCATCTCATCTATCTTTCCAAAAATCTATTCAACATTCTCCCAAACCTCATTTGGTGATGTCAGTGCATCAAGATGGAAGAGGAGGTCTCTTGAAATGCTCAAGCACAAAAGACCATCGCCCTCATCCCTCCTGTTGTGCCATTTAATTTTCTCTATATTTGCATTGGGCTCTGCCTTAGTTTCCATGCTAACCCTGTAGAGGCCCCTGGCTCTCAAAAAAATCTCCATCCCAGCTTTCCATTTGAAGAAGTTTAATGGAGTCAAGATAATCCTTTGAGATTTGTCCATATCTTAGCAACTGTGCCCTTCAATCAGTAGAATGCGCTCCCAGTCAGTGATGTAAAACCTGTAATAGAAATATGGAAGGATAGATCTCAATATACAAAGGATCTGATACCATGTGGAAATTGAAACCAATCAGTAGAACAGTTACACTCACAAAATTCCTAATCAAACATGCAAAATTCCACAAAAAGGAGACTGAAATTGGAGCATAACTCAATCCTGTATTGAATAAGTGTACATCATCCAAAATCATCAAGTAATAGGCTGTTCAAATATATAATTACATCAGATATTCGAAATCATAAGGATTCTATTCAAATTGGACAAAAAGCAGGGTTACTAAACTAGTTAAAATCCCCCATAGGTGCATAAATCACCTTCCTAATCTATCAAGATGTTCATGAATTGGCTGAATCAGATGTATCAGCTGATAAGTGATGGAAACAAATCATATCCATTCTTTTGGATGGTGAAAAATAAGGAATATGGTTAAGGAAAAAAACAAGACAATTACTCCTAGACTAGCTTTTCCCTTTTGCCTTAAAACTGTTGAAAAGCAAGGCAGCTTTCAAAAAAAGTAGAATTGTGCTTTTACTATTATGGAATTATAGCAAAGTGGCCAAAAAATGATTCGAGGATGTTTCTAAATACTTAATACATTTTTGGCATTTGTTTACTTCTGGGTGCAAGTGGATGCCACCTAACATAGTAGCGAATCTAGGAATCTAGGAATAAGACAAAAATGGTTAATTAATGTCAAATGTGGGTAACTATGGGTTTGATTATTCTAACAGTAATTAAGCAGGAAACAGAGCTTTCCAATCTCAAAACTCATATGGAGGAAAACAAGGAGTATCCTACTTCCTCTGTATTTTTTAGACTTACTATTTAGGAATCTAAGTATTGGTGTTAGGGAATTTATCCTATGGCTGGGTTGAGGCCACCAACATACTAGGGGTTATACATACCAACATATAATGTTATGCAATTATATAATAAAGAAAAAGCTCAAGGATTAAAAGGATTCATACCTTATTTCGAAGGTTGATCCTAGATTTGACTTCTTTCCAAGCTCTCCTTAGATCCATTGGTCCAATACCTACAACAAGAAACTACCCTTGTCAAAGCACCTTCATCTATCATAAAAAAAATACATGAAGATATATTGCTATTGAAACTTATAACAAAATAACAATGAATATCATTACTCATTAATAACTGAAACATGCATAACAAAGATACAGAAGGAAATATATTTCTTTATTAATGAAGTTCTTGGAACAAACACATATGCCTATGTCTGATAAGAATTCATTAAAACCTGGACCTAATCCCTCTTTCTTCTCTTCTCCAAAAGAAATCCTCCAATATAACTTTGTCTCCAAAATGGTCCCCTTTTCCTCTAGCCCCTCTCCTCTTTTTATTGTCAATTGGTAGGAGGAGTTACAAGAAGGGTATTTTTTAAGGACTATAATAGTATACTTATGTATAGTATAATAGGTGATTTTTTTTGGTTGAAAAAAACATATATATAGATAGTTAGGCGAATATTAAATATGAAACATACAATTTACTATCAAAGCTTGTAATTTTTGGCGAATATTATGACAAAAAAACATATTCTCTGTAAATATAGGCGATATTAGAGACTAAAAATGGCCAAATAGCGAATTTATTTTTTGAAAAAAGCCTAAAAAATAGACAAATCGAGAAATTTTTCCCTTAAAAATTTCACTGGTTACGAGATTAACGTGGTTGAGGGAGTTGGGGTAGTTTCCAAATAGACCCCAACCACCTCATGATTAGTTTAGTTTTTTTATTTTTTACGAGTTTTCAGGGAATACATGAGTGCAACAAGGGAAACTTATGTATGATACACAGGGTTTCCTTAAGGAAACTCGCGTATGCAACTTTTTGGGGTAAATACGCGGGTTAACTATGGGAAACTATTGTATAATATGTGGGTTGTTAATACGAAAGTCACATATATTTCTAAAAATCATAACAAAATGATGTTAATACTGGAGTAAACATCATGTACTTTAGGTCAAAACCTCTTATTATAGTGATAAGGCTCTTCCATCCAACTTGTTGTTTTTTGTGACGACACATTGAGTATCATCACTCCGATGGAGAAGTGTCATTTTTAGGTAGAAAATATCCTCCCTAATGCATGAGGTCAAAGGGTAAGGATTGGAAAAATACATTACAATCAGAAGTTCAGAGGACCCAAAATCCAGGACACAAAGATGTACTTGAAACATACAAATAGAGGTCATTTTACAATATCATCACTGAGGATTCCATGTTTAATAATATGGACCACTAGATCCTTCAAAAGATACATATACATCATATGATATGGGATACAAGGACATCTATCATTTACAAAGTGGATTGCAGCCACATGCGTATACCAAAATATCTTCAAAGCTGGAGTTGTGTCACAAAGCATGGCACGATCTTGCACAACTTAGGTCTTAAAAGATGAAAACCCAAGGTCTTCTTCCAAATCCGTATAAAAAATTATGAACCCTAACCATGTGAATAAAGTAGTTGAAGTTGAAGATGGAGGATACCCTCAAAGTATTGGTTAAAGAAGTGTACGAAAAACGAATTCAAGTGATACCACCAAAATGGAAAGTGGATCCCGAGGTACTATCCAAAAACTATAGGTCTTCATCATTAGTTAGTGTTGATAGGAAGTTGTTTGTTAGGAGGAAGGAATTAATGAATATTTAAATAGACCATGTGAGTAAATTGGTAGACTTAATGAGGTAAGATAACATAGATCAATCTCATAGAGGATCAGGAAAAGAATCTAGGTAAGCAGATGGAGGTTAAGGATCCTTGAATAGTGAGCGTGACAGTGAAGTGACCTAAGGAAGCTTTAGACTCAAAAAGATACAACTGGACATATCTACAATGTACGAGACATTGGAAGATTCCTCGTATACTTGGAACAAGTGATCAATGGAGGAGTATTGACTCAGACTACAAGAGTAAAATGGAAAGTACAAAACCGATACTTGGCTGTCGGGAGACCCAAACCGGTGCTTTGTTAAAGGGTAATGGTGAACTTGTGTTGATGTATTTGTAACTTCGGAATGTATTCATCTATGTATCTTATGTCTTGTACCCTGATGGTTATTCCAGGATGTGTCTGTAATGTAATTGAGTCATGATATCATGCCCCGATGTTCCAATCGGGAGGATCTATAATGTAAACAAGTCATGTCAAGTCATTGTGGGTAACCCTCCTATTGTCTAAGGGTTAAAGTCCCCACAATTCTGGGGCACTAGGGTTATTAGACTCACCTAGTGAAGTCAACCCTAGTAGGGTTTCAGTCATGCTGGGAAGCAGTATAAATAGAGAGGTGACCTCTCTATTTAACACACATCTCATACACACTCAAGTGTAGCGCATAGTTGAGGAAGGAGAAGACACTGGGGCTAGATAGAAAGAAGGTTACTGATGTCGGGAGATCATCTTATTGTTTTGGGATTTTCTATTTTGGTGCTGATCCTATCTCTGAGGAAGTTGTGGGGTTTTCTCCATTTATGGTTTCCTCGAGGAAAAACACTATGTTCATTGTCTCTTGTGTTTGATTGTTGTGCTTGTTATTCTCTCAGTTAAAGATCCTAATAATGTTAGCTTAATGTTAAAAATCTAACATGGTATCAGAGCTAACCTAAGAAGAAGACACTGTGCAGCTGCGGAAACTAGGGCTTCCTAGTTTGTGGATCTTCCTCCACATATTTTCAGCAAAAGTAAGGTGGAATAACTCTCCTCCCTAGGGTGCATCTTTCTGTCGAAGCAGAATCCAATTCTGAGGTTTTTCAGTTTTGGACCTGACACTACTACCAGAAATTAGGGCTTTTCACAAAAGAGGAATTTTTCAGTGAGCCCAGGCTTGGATTGATCTCCTCCCCAAAATCGAAGTTAGGGATCAATTTCAAAGCATTTGGTTGGACAAGAACTTTGAAAAAGCAAAACCCTAATCTACTCATGAACCAGTACTACAAGATTTCAGCTCCAAATCCAGATCCAACATCTTGACCTGGTAAGATCTAAATCTTTTGTATTTCCATTTGAGGTTCTCAGTTAAGATGTCTCATCACACCAAGCTTGATGAAAATATTGAGGGAGCTGATAACTTCCGAGCTTGGAAGTATAGGATCTCCCTGGTTCTGGAAGAGAATGAGTTGGACTTTTACATCAATGAGGAGGTTCCAATCCCAGAGGGAGATGAGGCTAAGGCCTTGCATAAGAAGAAGTTGGTTATGGAAAAGAGGATCATTGCTGATTCTATCAAGGATCACCTTATACCACATGTGTCCTCCCTCAAGACACCTAAATTTATGTTTGATGCCCTAACCAAATTGTTTGAAGGGAAGAACATAAACTGGAAGATGACTCTGAGGAATCAACTGAAGAATGTGAAGATCCAGAATGCAGAGACCATCCAGTCTTACTTCACAAGGGTTTCTCAGATCAAGGAACAATTAGAAGCAGAAGATGAAGAAGTGGAGAATGCAGAAATTGTGATGACCACCTTGAATGGTCTCCCTAGGACATGGGACTCCTTCATTCAAGGGATCTGTGCTAGAAAGAAGTTAGTCAAGTTCAGCAGACTATGGGAAGAATGTTCTCAAGAAGAAGCTCGGATAGCAGATCGAGAAGAGAAGATGGGAAGTGAAGATCAAGCTCTCACAGTACAATCCAAGAAACCCAGATCCATCCATCACAGAAGTAAGTACTCTCATCAAAGAAATAACTCTAGAAATCCTAGAGATAAGTCTAAGTTCATTTTCTATACATGTGATGAAAGAGGACACTTTGCTAGAGATTGTCCTAAGAACAAAAGTAGCTCTCACAAGAAGAAGGGAAACAAGAGAAGACATCATGCTCATGCTGCAGAGGATGATGAACCTTCATCAAAGAGAACCAGATATGAAAGTGAAGATTCTTCAAGCGAGGATGAATATGTTTTGATTTCCGCTCTCACGGGAAACATTACTCATGGATGCAATGATTGGCTTATAGATAGTGGGGCTTCCAAACATATGACTAGATTCAAGGAATCCTTTGTGAGACTTTCAGAACATGAATCACCTCACAAGGTGAAGCTAGGAGATGACTACCAATATCCAATAAAGGGTAGTGGGGAATCCTCCTATAAGCTAGACTCTGGAAAGTCTATGACAATAAAGGAAGTATTGTTTATGCCAGGACTCAAGAAGAACCTCCTCTCCATATCTGCATTAGATGCAAAAGGAATGAGGGTTGCATTCATAGATGGTCAAGTCATCATGTGGCCAAAAGGAAAGACTATTGATGATGCAATAGTGATGATGCAATAGTGATTGGTGAACAAGAAGGAGGTTTGTACAAATTGAAGGGCCATCCAGAACAAGCCTTGGTCCATGACATAGTAGAGCCAAATGAACTTTGGCATAGAAGGATTGCACATGTGCATTACAGAGCACTACCTCTTGCAATCAAAGTTGTTGAAGATCTTCCAGAAATACAAGCAAAACATGATGGGGTTTGCAAAGGATGTGCGAAAGGAAAGAACACAAAGAAGACATTTCCAAGTAGCGAAAGAAAAGCAAAAGGAATCTTGGAAATCATTCACTCCGATGTATGCGGTCCTATGTCATCAAGCTCACTAAGTAGGTATGTATACTATGTTTCTTTCATTGATGACTTTTCTAGGAAGACATGGATCTACTTCATGAAGAACAAAGACGAAGTATTTAGCAAGTTCAAGGAATTCAAAGCCTTGATCGAGAATCACACTGAAAAGAAGATCAAGACCTTTCGATCAGATAATGGCAGAGAATTCACTTCAAATGAATTCAAAGATCTATGCAAAGACTCAGGGATTAAGAGGGAGTTGTCCACTCCCTATAATCCACAACAGAATGGGATTGTAGAAAGGAAGAATAGAACTATCATGGAAGCTGCAAGAGCAATGCTTCATGATCAAGATCTTCCTATGCATCTTTGGGCGGAAGCTGCCAGAACAGCAGTGTATGTACAGAACCGTACTCCACATAGAGTACTCGAGAACAAGACTCCTAAAGAAGTCTTCTCTGGCAAGAAACCAGAAGTCATCCATCTCAGAATATTCGGTTGTCCTGTGTACATACACATTCCAAAAGAGAAGAGAACAAAATTAGATCCTTCAGGAAAGAAGGGTATATTTGTGGGATATTCTAAAAGCTCGAAGGCTTACAGAATATATTTCCCAGGATACAAGAAGAATGACATCAGCAGAGATGTGACATTTGATGAAGACACAGCTTACAACAAATCCAGAAAGAGACCTGCTGAAGAAACTAAAGAAGCAGAAGCACCCAGAATTCATGATACAACCATGAATGAAGAAACTCAAGAAGAAGATCGAGAATTTGAAGAACCACAAAGACCTGTAGATCCACCTCTGGAGAAGAATCCTCATAAGAGGAAACCTGCTTGGTTATGTGAAATTATCCAAGGTGTGGAAAGATATGGGGCTCCAGAAGAGAATCACAAAGAAAGAAAGAGGACCAGATCCTGCTCCGGGTATATAGCTTTACTATGTGATTTCATTGATAAAGAACCTTCCAGTTATGAAGAAGCGGCAGAACGGAAAGAATGGAAGGATGCTATGATCGAAGAGTATCAATCGATCATGAAGAATGATGTTTGCGATGTTGTCCCAAGACCAGAAGGGAAGTCAGCTATAACTTCCAAACGGATCTACAAGATCAAGCATGCTGCAGACGGTAGCATTGAAAAATATAAGGCAAGATTTGTGGCTCGTGGTTTCTCACAAAAGGAAGGAATAGATTATGAAGAAACCTTTGCACCTGTAGCCATATACACTTCCATCAGATCAGTACTTTCTCTGGCTGCAATGATGAAATGGAAGATACAGCAGATGGATGTCAAGATTGCCTTTTTGAAAAGAGGAAGTGTATGTAGAACAACCACTCGGTTTTGAGACACATGATAGGGAGTCTCATGTGTGCATATTGAAGAAAGCCATGTACGATTTGAAACAGGAACCCAGGACTTGGTACGGCAGAATTGACAGCTTTCTATCCAGTTTGGGCTTTACCAAGAGTAAAGCAGATTCCAACCTTTACTACAAGGTTGAATATGGCAACCCAGTGATGCTTCTACTTTATGTAGATGATCTGTTTGTGACAGGTATGGATGGGTTGATTGCTGATACGAAGAGAAAGCTTGCTGCTGAGTTTGAAATGAAGGACTTGGGTGTGATGCACTATTTCTTAAGCATGGAGGTGTGGCAAAGTGCAGATGGAATCTCCCTTGGACAAGGGAAGTATGCAGTAGAGATCCTGAAGAGGTTTGGGATGATGGACTGCAAAGCCATGGCCACACCTATGGCATCAAACCTGAAGCTATTGAGTGATGCTTCATCAAATTCGATTGATGCTACAATGTATCGTCAGTGTTAGCTGGAATATTTCACCTCCTGCGGACAGCAAGGTGTTCCACTGATCTGAATGGTTCAGATCCAGAACAAATAGAGGACATAGGTTGAAGACTCTCCCTAGACGTTGTAGATATTTGGAATACGAGGCTTTAATAGTCCACCTATGTACCTGTAATCAATCTCAACATGAAACAGATCAAAGCAACCAAAATATGATCTACTAATCTATGCTAGTGACTAAGGAATCTAGCAACATATATGTGAATTCACAACAACAACAACATATGTGGGACATAAATCAACTTGCATTAAAGAATATGAATAAGTTTACAACCAAGCCTTAGTGTTGACATGCATCTCCATGAAACCAGACCTTCTCATCCCCAAAAGCTCCAACTCTAGCTCTCTATGCTCTCTCCAAATGATCTTGGGCCAATGGTCAATCCAATACCATAACAATACCTCAAGTGTTCTCTCCTCAACCATGGCTATGAGCTCTTATTTATAGGGCTTTAATGGATAGAGATGGTGGAGAAATTAGTGGGTGAGGTGGCCTCTAAGATCCTAGGATGAGGGATCTCGAGCTCAACCAACCCACAGCAGTAGGGATAAGGCAGGACATGAGGCTTATGATCTAGAAGCCTCAAGAAACTTCTCTTTTTCCCTTTTTACCTAGGGTACCACATTTCTCCTTCTATGACAGAGCGGTTCTGGTAATAACTGCTTATGGACCAAGGACAATAAGTGGTGGCACCGCTTATGGGCAACAAATGATGCGCGGTGCGAACATGGTTACCGCTCCTGGATAAAGGGGCATGCACGGTGCTGGGAATTTGTATGAAAGATTGATGAAAAACCATTTAGTTTCCACTCCAGAAGCTGGGATTCAGGGCAAGTAGGTATGTCAAATGTCTTATCACATGATGGTGACAAGATTTTGGTATAACAGGATGCCCCCCAAAGCATGAGTCTTAGAGGGATACAATAAACAAGAGCTTTGAGAACAAGTCGTCACCAAGAGATGAAAATGTCGGCTTGATCGGATCATGTTGTCAAGTAGGCATCTGTAGTACATCAGTATGTTGACTCATAGGCACAAGTAACAAAACTCATAGCTGCAGACCAATACAAGGCAAATCCATGAGAGGAATAAACAAGCATGGCTACTAGAATACAACGTAGATCCATTTGATAAAGGACTCAAACTTGGACATAGCTACTAGACATACAACGTAGATCTATGTCATACAGACGCAAATTTGAGCATAGCCACAACCATACAAATGTGGATCCATGCTAGATATATAAAACTCCATCGCAACCTAGGGAAAAAGCAATGAGCGCTTTTAAACAAATACCCAGGGTCTTCGTCTCGTCTTCCACAAAGTACGATTCTATCCATGTGATTACAATGATCTGAAGTCGAACATGGTAGAAACCACTTGATTACCGGTCAATGATGTGAACCGTTAACAAGTGCGAGGGAGATCACCATTAATGTCAATGATTCCCAAGGTACCTTAGTACAATCTACTGAGTGTGAATAGATGTCCTGATGTCGAACACCCAGTCGATTCTATCGATCAAAGGTCAATGATGTGAACCTATGTCGAGGTACTAAATATTATTTCTAAGACTATTTCTCGGATAATGAGCTGATGTCGACGGGAATAGTCTCGTCGAAGGAGGGCCATGATGAGTCCCACATCGACGACACGAAACTCAGAACATAGTTCTAGAATGATGTGAATGTAGTAACCATATGACTGACACAAAGACTATGTAGACTGTAGAGGTAAAACTTCTTCAAATTCCCCTTGAACATCGGGCGACACGAAAAAATGACTTGGCAGCATGACTAGACAGGACAGACACACAATGCGACAGTGGACAATGCATTCTTTTGAAAGACTCAAAGGATTAACATGACTCATGAAAGTGGATTGTCACGGAGATCGGCTGAATACCCAATTGACTGACATGATTGTACAGACAAGTGCCATGTTTAAAGGTAACGACAAACAATTGCCATTATTTGCAAAATGATTCCCTTCCTATTTCCCCCATCATGATCGATGAGTGCCTCTTTTCGGTTTTACGAGTTCAAAGAGGGTAACAAACACTTGATATAGCTTGTCAGAAGACAAGTCTAGTCTCATATGTTTTATGAACCTGAGAGAGGAGGGGTTCGTTCCCAAAATGGGTCTCTCAATGTTTAATTTAACGAGTCCACTGAAAGAAAACTCAGTATCATTCTTGTTTAGAGAGTCTGAACGAACACAAAAGAATACTCCAAAGGGGTCCTTTTTCGTATGATTTAGTCTCTAAGGCCCGAAAAAGTGTAAAATCATACCTTATAGAACTCTTCCAGTCATGATTGGTTGGAGTGTTCCTTTTTCGTAAATAGTCCTATCCGAACCGAAAAAGAGATAACCTACCGTCGAAAGGACGACTCTTCAAATACTTTTACGAGTATGAAGGAGACAAGTACTCGACAATCTTTTTGTATTTAAGGACCCTAAAAAGAGTTTAAAGAGGACTCCATTAACCTTTTTCATGTTTGAATCCAGAGCACGAAAAAGTAACAAACTAAGCTCAAACTACTTTTCATGTTTTAACCAGAGCACGAAAAATGAAAAGTAAGCTCAACACCATCTTATTGTTTTTAACGAGCTCGAAGATCAGTTGAAAGAATGCTCATGGATTGGTTTCATTTTTACGCAAGCTTGAAACCAATAGGTAAACTTATGCTTGAAAAATCCCATTAACATGATATACAGAGGTTGGAATCTTGCCCCCAGCATGATTGCTAGCTAAGCTTACCCCTAGCATGGTTGCTAGCGGCTCAACATGCCCCCAAGATTTGTTTCATTTCACGATTCTTCTTCGATACCCAACCTAAAAACCTGGTTACTAATGTGAAAATTTTCACCAGGGGGGTAGGAAGAACGAGAATCGGGTAGGTGAAAAGAAGGTTCAAGTTCTAACACTAAAGGGAAGACTCGAATCAAGGGAAGGGGATCTGTTTCATTTTTACACAAGCTTGAAACAGAAGGTAACTATGCTTGGAACATGATTTCATTTTTATGCAAGCTTGAAACCAAAAGGTAAACTATGCTTAAGGAAACCTACTTCATTTTTTAATGAGCTTGAAATAGAAAATGAACTATGCTCAAGAATGATTTCATTTTTATGCAAGCTTGAAACCAAAAGGTAAACTATGCTTGATGAGATCCATTTCATTTTTTAACGAGCTTGACATAGAATGGGAACTTTGCTCAAAACATGGTTTTCATTTTTATGCAAGCTTGAAACCAAAAGCATAAACTATGCTTAAGGAAACCTACTTCATTTTTTAACGAGCTCGAAATAGAAAATGAACTATGCTCAATAATGATTTCATTTTTATGCAAGATTGAAACCAAAAGGTAAACTATGCTTGAGGAGATTTATTTCATTTTTTAACGAGCTTGACATAGAATAGGAACTATGCTCAAAACATGGTTTCATTTTTATGCAAGCTTGAAACCAAAAGCGTAAACTATGCTTAAGGAGTGGTTTTATTTTTTAACGAGCTTGAAACCAAAAGCGTAAACTATGCTTAAGGAGTGGTTTTATTTTTTAACGAGCTTGAAACCAAAAGTAAACTATGCTCTAGACATGGTTTCATTTTTATGCAAGCTTGAAAACAAAAGGGTAAACTATGCTTGAGGAGTGGTTTTATTTTTTAACGAGCTTGAAACCAAAAGTAAACTATGCTCTACAATTTGCTCCTATCCAACATGATATCCAGAGGCTGGTAGGTTGCCCCCATTACATAAAATCTAGTGGCTTAGCTCCATTATGATGTCCATAGACTAGAGCCATGCCCCCCATTTTACCTATGATGGGAAGAAGCTAACTAGAAGAAGGGGAAGGAACCACAAGAACATGCAGCACATTCAAGGCAGTCTGATTACTAGGAGTAATGCGATGGTCAGGTGTAACAAAAGAAAGCTGATCGATGGTCACAATCTTCCCATCGTGAGGAAAATGCATAACTCTAAAGAGTGTGGACACAACAACCTTCATGGCATAGACATAATCACGTCCAAGGAGTAGATTGAAATCTAAAGGACCTTGGACCACCATAACATCAATGCAGATAGTTTTCCCTCCTAATGTAATAGGTAAATGAGGAAGGATCCCTAAAGGTGCAGTAGGCCTTCGATTAAAAGCCAGTATTTGATCGGTGGATGGCACAAGCTAAGGAGAACCTAAAGCTTGCCAAGCAGTTGAGGATAGAATACTAACAGAAGCCCCTTCGTCAACAATAGTGCGAAGTATCCGCCTAGCAGTAACATTCACAACTATCTGGAAAGGAACACTCGAATGAAGACAAGACTCTGTTAGGTTACTCCAGTCAAAGGAAATAACCTCACTACTCGGAGAGGGTTCTGTCGAAACAGACAAAATTTCCTCTTGTCGAGAACAATCAAAATGAAGCATAAAAACTTCGGCAGGTTTTGGTTCATTCTCTATTGGAAGAGAAGAACAAGACGAAGATTTGGTCAAAGAGACTACTTCAATCTTAACACTCTCTGATGAAAGAGCGGGATCGGGTGGAAATGACACCGACTCGACTACTTTAACTTCACTCTCCAAAGAAAGAGTGGGATCCACCACAGATAAATCTGAATCAACCACTTGGTCAACCAGTGGGAGATCGAGGGATAACTTACTATCACTTGTTGGAATCACCTGTTGATGATCAGTAATGTTTTCCAACCAACGCGAAGCTTCATCCATGCTTGGACAAAGAAAAGTACGATGCATAGCCTTGCATATCAAACAAGGATACAAGACTTTACCCTTACGACCTTTTACCAATGGGTCACCGGTTGAGGGAGTATCATCAACATGATGATCAGAGGTTGATGACACGGGTGGTTTGGATCTTTTAGACCACTCTTCTTGTACACGGGAGAGACCGAGACACTCCTTAAGAAGGTGGTCCCCCTTGCAAAGCTTACAAGGGAACTTGGGTTTTCCGGGCATTCTCTTAGAATGAGCACCATCAAGGGCAGATAGTTGTTGTTTTTTCTCTTTCTTATCGTTCTTCTTCTTACTCTTCCCTTTCTTCTTCTTCTTATCCACATGACTACTAACCATAGAGCCTTGGTCAAGCGAAGAAGAAGAAAGGGATGAAGCAACAACCGACGAAGAAGGAGAGGGATTATGTTGAGGTCGATCCTCTCCCGGAGGAGAGGTGACATTTGAGACAATAGGTGTAACAGGAATTACCAGATTAAAAATCCAGACCGGTAATCCTATAGTTAATCCAGGAATATTTAGAGTGGCAATAAAGGGAGGACCAATACCTTCACTTGGAGGGAATACAAAAGGTACACCTTGGAAAGGGACCTCTTGAGTGGTAGCCCCAGATTGGGATGCCATCTCTAAACTCTCTAAAAAACTCCTAACTACCATGCACAAGCAAGTACTACTCAAACTAAAAGCAACAAGCAAACATGTGAAAGGAGTGGATAAGATTTAGGAACCTCACAGGACAGGCCAAAAGGATAACTCAAATGGTTTGAGGATTCCTAAAAGGGTCTCCCGATATACGCAAGGTACATGGGAGCTCGAATCGGTAGTAGTGCTATCTAATGCATAACCGTACACAAGGGGCCTTTCGATATACAATCGAGTACATGAAGTACCGTTCTATATACCTCAAGGGTACGTGAAAGGCCGTTCGATATACCGACAGTACGTGGAAGAACCGCGCGAGTCCCGGAATGTAATCCTGACAAATAACGACAGCTCCTACATTTTATGACGCCCGAACACGTCTCTAACCTATCACTCAAGTTACTACGTAAATTTTTACCTACAACTACCGTTAATTTTAACTTGTACGGTTAGGTGAATGCATGATGTTTTGACAGAAAAGTAAAACCATGCAATATGCTTGTGCAAATGTTCACTTTACCGTTCAGTATGCCTATTTACGGGAGGGAAGAGAGTGTTTTCTTTTTGTTTCAAACCAAAAATCATTCCAATCAACAGTCATGAACATCAAATCAAAGACAAGCAAACATTTTTCCAAACCGATTTCTTCTTTTTGAAATCAAATGAGAAGGGTGGCAATCTCTTTTCCTAAAAGAACAACACGAAGCACACCTATATGCCAATGCACTCTAACTTTTCAATTTTCTCAAAAACATAAGCAAATCTAACTTAAAACTACCATTTTTTTTATATTTTGATCGAGATAGTCCTAACTGCATGAGAGACGAAAGATCATAAAGGTTCTGAAAGCTTGGAAATCCAATCAGAAAACCCAAATCCAACGCTCAATGATGATGTCCTAGTCTCAGTCAAAACTTTTCTTTTTTGAAGGAAGGAAAAAGAAGTTTACTATGCAAGTAAGAAATGAAACCTAGAAGCTAATCTAGTGTTCTTCTTTCAGTATATGCAACAAAAAGAGACTTCAATGAGCACCCTAAACTTTTCAGAAAACAAGAAATCCTTCTTAAAGCACAACCAACAAGCATAGAAGCGGATGAACAATCAAAAATATTTAAACAAACTTTTGAAATTCCACACAAATCAATCTTAAACCATTAAATCAACAAGCCACACACATCAGATTCAGTAACACAAGCCTGATAACATAACTGAAAGCAATCAAAATCCAATTTTTTTCAAAGAAAAATGAGGAAAAAATGTTTTGGAATGATGCCTACCTGGCACCGCGCTTCGTAGGTGTTGACAAGGCATTTCGAAGACAGCGCCGCTCCTTGCAAACAGGTTACAAGTGGTGGCACCGCTTACTGCCACTTTGTTCAGGCGGTGGCACCGCTCCTCGTACACAGCATAGGCGCGATTCCCTGTAGATGACCAAAACAAAAAAAAAGAACGATGGATCAAGTCAGAGAAGACTAGATCGAGGAAAATACTGTCGAATTGAGTATGGAAATAGAGCATAAAAGACCGAAATGACTCAGATCTGAACAGATCTGGAAATTTCAAACCCAAATAATGCAATTCAGAAAGTAGATCTGACTGAAAAGAGTTGAAGAAAATGGAGCCTGGATTCGGACAAGACTTGCAGACTGAGGAATATTAGAACAACTGATACACTAATTCCCCAGCGGAGTCACCAGATTTGTTAGCTGGAATATTTCACCTCCCGCGGACAGCAAGGTGTTCCACTGGTCTGAATGGTTCAGATCCAGAACAAAATAGAGGAGAGAGGTTGAAGACTCTCCCTAGACGCTGTAGATATCTGGAATACAAGGCTTTGATAGTTCACCTGTGTACCTGCAATCAAGCTCAACACGAAACAGATCAAAGCAACTAGAATATGATCTACTAATATATACTAGTGACTAAGGAATCTAGCAACATATATGTGAAATCACAACAACAACAACATATGTGGGACAGAAATCAACTTGCATTAAAGAATATAAAGAAGTTTACAACCAAGCCTTATTGTTGACATGCATCTCCATGAAACCAGACCTTCTCATCCCAAAAAGCTCTGACTCTAGCTCTCTATGCTCTCTCCAAATGATCTTGGGCCAATGGTCAATCCAACAGTATAACAATACCTCAAGTGTTCTTCCCTCAACCATGGCTATGAGCTCTTATTTATAGGGCTTTAATAGATAGAGATGGTTGAGAAATTAGTGGGTGAGGTGGCCTCTAAGATCCTAGGATGAGGGATCTCGAGCTCAACCAACCCACAGTAGTAGGGATAAGGCAGGATACGAGGCTTATAATCTAGAAGCCTCAAGAAACTTCTCTTTTTCCCTTTTTACCCAGGGTACCGCGTTTCTCCTTCTATGACAGAGCGGTTCTAGTAATAATCGCTTATGGACCCAGGACAATAAGCAGTGGCACCGCTTATGGGCAACAGATTATGGGTGGTGCGAACATGGGTACCGCTCCTGGATAAAGGGGCATGCGCAGTGCTGGGAATTTGTATGAAAGATTGATGAAAAACCATTTAGTTTTCACTCTGGAAGCTGGGATTGAGGACAAGTAGGTATGTCAAATGTCTTATCACATGATGGTGACAGGATTTTGGTATAACAAGCAGATGATTGGGTCCTTGATGTAACTGACGAACACAAGACCAGACATTTGCTTTGCTGTGAACACCTTGAGCCAGTTCTTGACAGATCCAAGAAATGTTCACTTGATTGTTGCAAAGCATATTCTGAGGTACTTTAGGGGTACAGTTGATTATGGGCTCAATTATGAGTCGAATCAGAAGATTAACCTGGAGGGTTATGTTGATTCAAATTGGGCAGGCAGTGCCATCGATAGGAAGAGCACTTCAGGGTGTTGCTTCAGTATGGTATCAGGTGTGATCTCTTGGTTTAGCAGGAAGCAATCCTGTGTGGCACTAAGTACAGCTGAAGCAGAGTATGTCACAGCTTGTTCAACTAGTTGTGAGGCAGTATGGTTGAGGAAGCTACTGTCTGATTTATTTGATCTCCAGTTGGATGCTACTTGTATACATTGTGACAACCAGACTTGTGTGAAGTTGTCATAGAACCCAGTGTTCCATGACAAGTCAAAGCATATCAAGATCAAGTATCACTATATCAGGGATATGGTGCAGAGGGGAGTAGTGAAGCTCCAGTATGTTGCGATGGACGATCAGATAGTTGATGTGCTGACGAAGCCATTGGCTAGGGTGAAGTTTGAGTACTTCAGGGAGAAGCTTGGTGTTCTCTAGATCGAGGTTCCCTCCAAAGGGAAGTGATGAGTCCGTGAGCCATTCTGACATGGGAGAGGATTAAGTTCCTTCCATGGTCAGATGTAAGGGCTGAGCCATTCTGTCATGGTAAGACGATTTAGGTTCCTTCCATGTCAGATATGAGTGCTATTGCCATTCTAGGAATGGAGGTGCCTGGTCAGTTACCAGGAAAACTCAGTCTAGGATTAAGAAGCCATTCTAATGTGAGAGAGGGATGTTTTCCCACTTGATCAGATGTAAGGGCTAAACCATTCTGTCATGGCTAAAGGATTAGGTTCCCCCCATGTCAGATGTGAGTGTTGGCCATTTTGATGAATAGGTTAGATGTAGGGGAAACTGCCATTCTCTAGGAGAATGGAGGCACCTGGTCAGTTACCAGGTAGCTCAGTCTGGGACTGGGGGCCATTCTGATGCGATGATAGGATTAGTTCCTACATGATCAGATGTGAGTGCATGCCCTTTCGATGCGATGTGTTTACACATGGTCGAATGTAAGTGCAGAGCCTTTCTAACAGGATGAGGTCGGATATAAGTGCTGAGCCATTCTGGCGCGATGTGTTTACACATGGTCAGATGTGAGTGTTGTGCCTTTATAACAAGATGGGGTCGGATGTAAGTGCAGAGCCTTTCCGATGCGATGTGCTTGCACATGATCATATATAAGTGCTGAGCCATTCTGGCGCGATGTGTTTACACATGGTCAAATGTGAGTGCTGGGCCTTTCTGACAAGATGAGGTCAGATGTGAGTGCTGGGCGTGCCTTTCTGACAAGATGAGGTTAGATGTAAGAGTTGGGCAGGCCATTCTGACTTAAGTGTCAGATATAAGCGCTGATGAAGACCTACGTGAAGGGTAGGCCTACAGGATTGACTCTGTAGAACTTCCTGTGATGAGAAGAATCGAGATAGCACCATTCTGAGATAGTATGTGATGATGATCTAGACTTGATGACGATCCAGATCAAGTGATGATCCAAATATGATGATGATCCAAACTTGATGATGATCCAGATCAAGTGATGATCCAGATGTGATGATGATCCAGCAGTGATGATGATCCAGCAGTGATGATCCAGTAGTTGTGATGATGCAGATCTCGTGATGAATAATACTTGAAGAAGAAGATGACTTGAAGACTCAAAGATGAAGAAGAATCGAAGACGAAGAATACTTGAAGATGAAGAAGACTTGAAGATGAAGATGACGAGATGATCCAGTCGATATAGAGAAGAAGACCAGTGCTGAAAATTGTGTCGAAAGAATACGTTCCTAAATAAGAGGGAGTGATGATGTATTTGTAACTTCGGAATGTATTCATCTATGTATCTTATGTCTTGTACCTCAATGTTTATTTTGGGATGTGTCTGTAATGTAATTGAGTCATGATGTCATGCCCCGATGTTCCGATCGGGAGGATCTATAATGTAAACAAGTCATGTCAAGTCATTGTGGATAACCCTTCTATTGTCTAAGGGTTAAAGTCCCCGCAGTTCTGGGGCACTAGGGTTATTAGACTCACCTAGTGAAGTCGGACCTAGTAGGGTTTTAGTCATGCCGGGAAGCAGTATAAATAGAGAGGTGACCTCTCTATTTAACACACATCTCATACACACTCAAGTGTAGCGCATAGTTGAGGAAGGAGAAGACACTGGGGCTAGATAGAAAGAAGGTTACTGTTGTCGGGAGATCATCTTACTGTTTTGGGCGTTTCTATTTTGGTGTTGATTCTATCTCTGAGGAAGTTGCGGGGTTTTCTCCATTTATGGTTTCCCCAAGGAAAAAATTGTGTTCATTGTCTCTTGTGTTTGATTGTTGTGCTTGTTATTCTCTCAGTTAAAGATCCTAATAATGCTAGCTTAATGTTAAAAATATAACAACTTGCTTCCAAACAAATTACAACTTAGAGGGAGTATTTCCTTCCTTTCTTTCTTGTACGGGTTTAACAATTCCAAGAAAGAAAAATTGGGACCTTATTCATTTTTTAACAATTGTGAAGAAGAGATAGAATAATGCTTGATAAATCATTGATCCGTGGATTTAACGATCCTGAATTACTGAATGCTCAGCGGTGTTTTCACAATTTGAGAGTTTGAAAATGCCAAAGAAGACACTAGGGGAAATATTTTTTGTAAATTTAGTCTCCAAAGTCTGAAAAAAGTATACAAAAATCCAAAGGAGAACTCTCTTATCTCAAAATAACTAAGGTATTCATTTTTCGTAGTTAGTCGGTAAGGTCTGAAAAAGGGTTAAAATGTCACCATACCGATGCTCCTTCGAAAGAAAGAGTAAAGCTTTGGTTTAGCAAGTGTGAAGGAAAGAAATATCGCTCGGGTTGTTCATTTATTAGCGAGTATGGGAAAACCACCAATAAACTCGATGCTTTGTACTGAGGTCTTAGCGCATATGACAATGGCATAAAGAACACTCAGAATCGTTTTCATGGTTTAAACCAAAGCACAAAAAATAAAAAGTAAGCTCAAACAAGTTCCTTTTTGTAAATAATCCACATGGTCCGAAAAAGGGTTAAACTTATACCGATGTGCGTGATCTTTCAATTCCTTTAACAATTTTGAAAGACCAAGCAAAATGAACAATCTAGTCATGTTTAAGGATTCATACCAAAGCTTAAAGGTAACTCCATACCTTTCCTGTAAAGTTTTAATGAGTCGAGAAAAGTCAATGTGTGGCCTCGTTACTATTTTTAACGAGCTCAAAGGAAAATTGGAAGAATTCTCTTAAGGCGAGGAGATGAGTTTCATAGGCATGCAGAGCTAGTTCTAAGCTCAAGGAAAAGACCTAAGCATAATGCAAGGGACATGAGAAAGGTAAGGACACTTGGGGATCGTCTCCTCCAGGTAAAAGGTGTCAAGTTGTGATGGTAAGATGGCGCAAGGCTGAGAGACGATGAGGACAGAGATGATGGCTTATATAACAAGAAAAACGTGTGGAAGTTGGAATCAGGGTCATAAGCATGAGCACAGTACACGCAAATGAGATTATAACCTAAACAAAATACAAGACCATTAAGCAGTCATGAATCCAACTAAGAATACTGTCTCCAATAAATAACACTATCAAGATCATATTCATAAGAAGAGATCTAATACAGGTCACTTTGGTAGAAACACTTGCAACTTCACTATCTTCAATGAAGGGTAAAGTTAGGGTAGAGATAACCAAGGGAGACTCTATAGTGCCAAGACCCAAGGATTTATAATTGATATGATCAAGCTCAAGAGGGAAGCTATAATTAATATAGATGATGAAGTTTACAGGAATAGACTCAGCATCACGGGAGTCGAAAATTCTATGAAAAGAACCAAACTCATCAGGATCACTGACTTGTTGCCCGATGGGAGGGTCCAAAGACTCAACAATGGAAACATTAGAGGATCGATCATAAGCAAGATCAAAGTCAATATGAAATTCAAGGTTGGGTTTAACCACAACTGAGTCAACATCCATAAGAAGGCTAGACTATATTATAGACTCTAGGAAGACTTCATTGGAAGGAAGTAGACCATCCCAGATAGAACACAGGTCTAAATATTTAGTTGGATCAATAGGGTGGAGAGTGAGATCCAAAGTCCCATTGGATAGATCACCTGATCAACTTCTAGTACCGAGTCCTAAGAAGGTAAGCATAAATGCAGAGGCCACATATTTCACCCGTGTGGGGGTAGTGTCTACTGAAACACTGGGAATCAACAAAGGATAGACTTGGTCTACAGTCAAGTAATGACATGGATCAACAAATTACAGATGATCAACAATGATGATGATTTAGTTGTGAGGAAAATACATCACAAAAAAGAGTGTAGACACCACAACTTTCATAGAATACACATAATCAGCCTAAGGAGCATATTGAAGTCCAAGGGGTCCTCTATAACCATAAAATCAACTAATACAGTGTTCCCACCCAAAGTAACAGGTGTTTGAATAAGAACCCCCAAATTTTGACTAGGTATTCTATCAAAGGCTAACGACTGATTAACAATCGACATGAGGCTGGGAGATCCCATACCTATCCAAGCATGCGCGGATAAAATACTAACATAGGCTTCTTCATCTATAATACAATGAGAAATCATGTAGTATTCAACTTGGACCTTTATTTAAAAAGGAGCAGATGAAGGAAGGTGTGGCTCAAGTAGACTATCCTAATCAAATGAAGCAATCTGAGGGATTAACGAGGGTTCATTTGAAACAAAGTCAGTTACCCTTTGTTCTGAAAGTTGTGAACTGGGAGTCAAGAAAATATGACTATCATACAACTCACTCTCCAAAGGAAAAGTGGGATTGATCAAATATTGCATCGATTCAACCACTTGATGCAGTCACTCTCTGATGGAAGAGTGAGATTGACCAACGATTGCATTGGTTGAACCACTTGATGCAGATCACTCTCTGAAGGAAGAGTAGGATTGACCAAAGATCGCATTGGTTGAACCACTTGATCAATCGAAAGTGGAATAGGTTGTTGGTAAATCACGGGTTGTTCAGGAGCAGGATATCATTGAGACACATACCAAAGTCTTCATAGCTCTGCAATAGTTTATGGGTAATGTGATGTTCCTCACAAATATTACAAGGGAACTTAGGTTTACGTCCTAAATGGTTGGTTTTCTCAAAATTTTCAACATGAATTGCATTGGATAATTGTTTTCCCCCAACATGACCTCCAAAGGCTGGGAGGTTGGGTCCAACATGACTTGTAGAGTTGGTTGTTTTCTACTACATGACTTCCATACACTGGCTGGTTTCCCCCAGCATGACTTCCAGATGTTGGGTTACTATATCCAACATGAATTGCATAGGTTGGGTGAATGCCACCGAATGACCTATAGAGGTTGGGTGGTTAAGTCCAACATGAGTTGAATAGGTTGGGCGAATTCCCCTTGCATGACCTCTAGAGGATGGGTGGTTTCCTGCATGCATTTGTGTCTTCTTCCTATTCTTCCTCCTTTTATTCCTTTTAGACTACAACTTACTAGTATTATAACTTTCACCACATGAGGTAGAAGGAGGAGGAGATGATACTACTGGTGAAGGGGAGATATCGTTTTGATTCCCTTGATATAAGGTTCTTTCTTGAGATGCATCAGGAGGATTCAAGACAATCAGAGTGAAAAACAACCAAACCGGTATCCCAAGGGTGAATACATGAAGATTCAGAGTGGACATCAAGGGAATGCCAACATCCCCAGTGAAAGGAAAATCATAAGAATCCCCTTGCACGACGTCTCTTGGTTGGTGTCCATAGGGATACTAGCCATAGTTTCTGACTCAACAAGAAAGAAAAATATGAGGTCGACTAGAAACCAACAACATAGAGAACACACTACTAGAACAAAAAAAATCCTAAGTATCCAAACCAGGAAAACAAAGGTACCTTCCAAAGGAGATTCGAGGATGATGAGGGCCCACAAATAACCAGTGAACGGAGAAGGATAGTTATCCAGGGTCCACAATACACCTCCTTGGGTCCAAGCGCTTGAATCACCAAATCACTTTCCCAAATTTTATGTAGCGGATTTCCTCCCGAGCCTACCCTAGGTATAGTGTAAATCTACTTCCACCATAAATTGTGTAGAGTCCTAGAGGTCAATATACTAAGGCTACCAAAATAAAAAAGAAGGTCTGGCGAAACAGTCGTCAGTCCAGCTGCGCATGGGAAGGGTAGATAAGCACGACACTCAAATAGTACCACACACAAAACGAGGCTGGAAGGAGGTACTAAGTGAATCCCCAGTTGATGCACAAAAACTATAGTGTATGCTTGACTTAGTGTTGGAGGGGTATCTCTGCAACTCAATATCGCACAACCTTGTGCTTGACTCCTGTGTGATAGTATCTTTTTGGTTCACTTCTTTGTGAGATTGTATTTCCTGAATGAAATGCCACTATGTCAGAGTTTAAATTTTTTGGGTAGTTTAAAGATAACCCTAACCCAAAACACTCACCTAAACTAGTATATGTCATCCCTAAAAAAAAATTTATAATTAATTGATTTTATATTATAATCGTTCTTTATAGAGGCTGATAGTTACTGAGGGGTAAATCGCCATGAAACTAGTGGAATTTTTTACTCAACAAGAAAGCAAAAGATACATGATGTAATGCATTTAAAATTTATGTTGTCACTTATTTTTTCCTTTTTCAAAATTAATGAAAACTACCTACTTGACTTTGGAAACAAAGATTCTTTTTCTTTTCTTTTTTGAAACTTCAAAAACTATGCAGATGCACCTACCTAATGTAGCTACACTAGAATGCACCTAGTTTGCATTTATTTTATTTTATTTTAAAAAATGAAATAATAAATGAAAGATAATGCACAATACGTAAGTCAAATATAAAATTTTGTATAAAATAGACTCAAGACCTATGATCTCATAAAAACAAACTTCAAGTAACTCAAGAAGTTCGACAATAACCAACTTGGACAAAACTACAAAGTCTTTGCAACAAAATTGTTCAAATTTGGGAAAGAGAGATCAAGTTAGTCATTAAGCGACAAGACAACAACTTGAGTTAGAAACTAACAAATGTTGAAAGACATAGACTCTACATACACTCAATCCAAGCATAAACCAAGTAGTGAGACCTAAATCAAGTCTTTCATAAACATTCCCTCCAACCAACTGAAAGAGGCTTACAAATAATCCAAACATGGGCCAAAAACTAGTAACAGACCAGTAAAGTTCTAAGAAAAGTATTAGGATTCTCAAAAGTTCGAAAGAAAACTGGAAAGAACCAAACCCTAGCTTACAAATTCCAAGATACATGAAATACACGACTTTGCAGTAGTAAACTTGCGTATGGTACGCGACTGTATGGTAGAAGAACCGTATATTGTGAGGAAATACACGGGTGCAAGTAGCTTGAAGTCACAGATTCTTCAAAAAAAATTCAAAAACAGAAGAACAAACTCATAAAACCTAATAACTTGGGTTAGACTTGACTGAATATTGCTTCTACAAGCCAAAAACAAGACAAAAATTGATAGGCTAGAAGAAAAACTACAAATAGAGACCCTAAAACAAAGACAATCCCCAGTGGAGTCACCAATTCTGTTGTAAGATAATTTATCCTATGGATGGAGTTGAGGCTACCAACATACTAAGGGTTATACAGACCAACATATAAGGTTTTGCAAGTATATAATAAAGCAAAGGTTCAAGGATTAAAAGGATGCATACCTTATTTCAAGGTTGATCCTAGCTTTAACTTTTTACCAAGCGCTCCTTAGATCCACTGCTCCAATACCTACAGCAAGGAAACTACCCTTTTCAAATCACCTTCATTTATCATAAATATAGATACATGAACATATAGTGATATTGAAACTTAGAACAAAAGAAAAATCAAGATCATTACTCATTAATAACCGAAACATGCATAGCACAGATAGGGAAGGAAATAACTTTCTTTATTGATGAAGTTCTTAGAACAAACACATATACCACTCTTTGATATGGTTTCATTGAAACATGGATCGGATCCCTCTTGCTTCCCTTCTCCAAAAGAAATCCTCTAGCATAACTTTGTCTCCAAAATGGTCCCCCTTTCATTTAGCCCCTCTCCTTTTTTAATTGTCAATTGGGATGAGGATTTACGAGATTAAGGGAGTTGAGGGAGTTAGGTTCCAAATCGACCCCAACCACCTCATGATTAGTTTAGTTTTTTTATTTTTAACTATTTTTCGTGGAATACGCGAGTGCAACAAGGGAAACCTATGTATGATACACCAGTTTCCTTAAGGAGACTTGCGTATGCAAATTTTTGGGGTAAATACGTGGGTTGATTGTGAGCAACTCACGTATAATGCGTGGGTTTTCAATATGAAAGTTGTGTATATGTCTAAAAATCCTAACAAAAATATGTTAATATTGGAGTAAAAATCATGTACTTTAGGTCAAAACCTCGTATAGTGATAAGGCTCTTCCATCCAGCTTGTCTTTTTTTGTGAAGACACATTGAATATCATCACTTAGACGAAGAAGTGCCATTTTGAGGTATAACAAGGATGAAGCAATTTATTGTAATGAAGATTCAAAGAGGACTCATATCTCATTTTTTCGAGGGCTTAATAATATACATGATGACTTTAACACTTTTGACCATATATCACACATGCTATATAATCATGTAACTAGGAGGAAGAAAAATGATTCTGCTTATGAGAAATTGTGTTAATGGAAGAAACATATAAATAATGTTCCCCAAGATCTACCTCACCTTGAACCTATGAAGAGTACAAAGGTCCAAATATCCATAAAATAATGGGAATTTGTTTGTGATAATGTTGATCAGATAACCATCTAGGGTCAGAAAATTTGTGCCAGGCAGTGGATGTTAATTGATGAACTCATGGATATTTTGGGCATGCTGACTTTTGATGAGATACCCAAATTTGACCCAGCTAACCTAAAGATATAAGAAGTAGAAGAAGTAAGGGATCAATCAGTTGATACGATTCCGAATATGTCTCAGGTATATATCTCTTCATTTAAGTTGTTCATTACGAATCCAACTTAACTCTGAGTTAGTTTGTAAGGGTTTCTTGATATTTGGTTAAAGATCCATTTTAATAAAGTCAGATCTCTGATATGAAAAACTGAAGTACAATTGAATCATACCAACTATCCAGGTATCACAGAGATGTGGGATGTTTACTCCAAGTGGAAATACTTTATTACCAATTTGGGTTAATATAGGTTATAGTTATGTCTTGGATAGTCCTAAAATTTCTCCTGAATTTAGGGATATATGAATATATTTAAGAGAAATTATCATATTGAGAAAAGGGGGTGGGGGGGGCATTTTTTCACTGGAGAAGGACTGTTGCAATTTATTGCACTGGAATTTGTCAACTTTTTGACCCATTACAACCAAGTACGTGATTTTTTGCAAATTGTGTAATGTGAGATGGATAAACTATTTTGCATGTAATGATTTGGCAATTGTCAAATATATATATATATTTTTTATTTTGTGTCCTCCATTGAGTTGTGTGTTCACTGATTCATATGTTCTTGAAGCTTAACATTATTTTTTCTTTGTCTGTTAAAATGAATTTATGCTATTAATTCACATAAATTTGTTCATATGTTTGATGCTTTATGTTGTTTTGGTAATTCGATGGCTTTGTGACATATTAGTTCTAAACTAAATCTTGATTTATAAGTTTTTTTATTAGTCTCCCATTAAGTTTCCTTGGTAGGATCTTTTAATCATATCAACCTCCTTCAACTTATTTCTTATCAGAGTTACTTATAATAAAACCACAATGAAAGTATATGTATATTTCAAAGAAAAAACCCTAAATCTAACAAAGGCTTAAATTCGTTGATAGTGATCATCCCAAACGACATGGAAATAGGAATATTTTTTACGAAATCTTCTGAAGTTCTCATATCGGATCGTTTTCTTTTTCGTTGACATTTGAGCCAGTTTTAGTCATCAACAGAACTGTAATTTAGTCCCCATTTTCTTTCATAAAGTTCTCCGAAAATGACCCAAGAACAGAGTATCTCTATCACTGGTAATAGTTTTTGGAACACCATGCAATCTAACAATTTATGAGAAAACAATTATGCCACCCTCAATGCATCACTAGTTTTATTGCAAGAAATCAAATGAGTCATTTTAGAGAACCTATCAACAACAATAAAAATAGAATCATTAGTTTGTTGTGTGTTGGGATCCCCAATACAAAGTCCATGCTCATATATGTCCATCAATCTGTGGGAACTGGTAATGGCATATACAACCCCTTTATTTTTTGAGTGTCATTTATCCATTTGGAAAATACTACACCAAGCCACATACATGGCTATATCGTTTTTCATCTTCATCCAATAATACTTATCTTCAATTAAGGCTATAATCTTATCCTTTTCGAAATTTCCTACCGAGCCACTACTATGAAGTTCTCTGGTAATATTTTCTCTCATAGAACCAATTGGAATGCATTGTTATTTTCCTTTCAAGAGGTAGCCACCTTGTATAAAATATTCACCTTGAATAAGATCCATGTACACAACAACTATATTCTTCAACTATTCCAAAATCTCCCAAAAATTGTTATTGGGTGCGTAGAGATCCTTTAATCCAACAAACCCAATTACTTGATTTTCCATAGTTGTTAAAATAACAAGGCACCGACTCAAAGCATATGGAACCTAATTATTCCTTCCTAATTTGTGCTTCAAAATAATAGTGTAGACTTGTAAGAAAGAGACCCATTTTTCATGTCTACTATTCAATTTGGTTTGGGTGTTTACATATTTTAATTCAATGTGATCGATAAATAAAACAAACTCCTTCTGCACTAAATAATGCCTCTAGTTTGAAATGCTTGCACAATTGCATAAAATTATACATCATGATATGTGGAGTATTTCTTTCTTAAATCATTCAACTTTTCATTAAAAAATGCAATTGGTCTCCCTGCTTGGCTAAGTACAACTCCAATGCTAACATGTGAAGCATCACAATCTACCTCTAACACTTTACATAGGTGCCTCAATTAGCTTCTTCTTAAGAAAATTAAAAATTTCTTTAGCTTCATTGGTCCACATGAATATATTTCCTTTGGTGCAATCTGTTATGGGTGCTACAATACTACTAAAATTTTGAAGAAATTTTTAGTAAAAGGTGTCCAACCCATGAAAACTTCTTACCTTTGTTATGCTCCTAGGACTAGGCCACTCCAAAAATTGATTTGACCTTCTCTAAAACCATCTTGACTCCTTTGATGAGATGACAAAACGAGAAAATACCAAACTTTCTTGTAGGAACCTACATTTATTATGGTTTGCATAAATCTGATGTTTTCTCGACATATCCAATATAATCTTTAAATGTTGCAAGTGATTTTCTTTGTTATTAATGAGAACTAGGATGCCATCAAAATAAATGACAACAAACTTTCCAATATAAGGTTGAAGCATGGTATTCATCAACCACA
Organism: Pseudotsuga menziesii; assembly: GCA_001517045.1. NCBI lineage: Eukaryota > Viridiplantae > Streptophyta > Pinopsida > Pinales > Pinaceae > Pseudotsuga > Pseudotsuga menziesii. Next base: position 47,922 of record LPNX010163928.1, read on the forward strand.
TGAAAATACTTGGTGCATTGGACAACTTGAATGGCATCACCATCAATTCCTATAGTCCATGCCTAGTCTTGAAGGAATTTTTTTGTTCATCCCCTCCGTGGATCCAGATATGGTGCTATCCACTTCACAAATCAATTTTACTAAAATATTTATCTCTGAATAGCACATCCATCATGTTTTTGATGCATGGTATATGAAATCAATATTTGATGGTAATTTTATTGATTTCTCTATTATATGTGCAGATCCCCCATGTATTATCATTTTTCGAAGTCCACAATGCTGGTACAACACAGGGACTCATGCTTTCTCTTACAACACCTTTCTTTATAAGCTTTGTTACTTGTTGGTTGAGCTTTGGATGTTCTGTAGGACCCATCCTATAGGCTACCTGATCAGGTAAAAATGATCCTGGGATTGGACCAATGTGATGATGAGTATCCCTCTTTGGAGGAAGATGATCAAGTACTTTTTTAAGGATAACATCAACATATTCTTCTAATACCTTGGCCACTTCAATAGGTATTGGTATGTATTCCTTGGATCGTTTTTGCACTAATAATGCATAACATAATCATGCTTCCTTCATTTCCTTAATAATCTCTCTTTCTGACAACATGTTCTTAGCTTTCCCTCCATCCTTAAGGGGAAATAAAATGACTTTTGATCCATCTTTCCAAAATGTGTAGGTATTATTTTCTCCATCACACATGAATTTTATGTCATATTACCAAGGCATACAAAATAACAGATGGAACACATCCATTTCAATGACATCACACCATACTTCATCTTTATAAGTCTTACTGATGGAAAAGTTGATCAAACATATTTTATTATGGCGACTTCATTCCCTCTTTTGAGCCATGAAAATAGGTAAGGATGGTGATGTGTTTCACAGTGTAATTTCAACTTCTCTACCATCTATTTGGAAACCATGTTCTCATAATTGCCACTATCAACAATAACTTGACATACCTTTCCCCTAGAAGTGCACCTGGTTTGAAAGATATTTGTCTAAAGCCAAGGATATTCCTTTCCATTATTCTTCCTTCTCTCTTTTTTGGAAATCACCATTGACCTTCGTATCATGAGATTCTCCCCCATAAAGGGAGGGAATTTGGATTAACGTCCTTCTTCTGCATTCTCTTCTTGGACTAGGTTTAGGCTAGGCTATTTTCCTTGCTTTGTCTCTTGCATGTTATAAATTAAGCATTCAAATGTTTGATAACCCTCTACACCACACCTAAAACACACATAAGGTCTTCCTTTTCCACCAATGTAACCTCTACCCCTTTGAAATCCTCTTCCTTGTAGTGGATTCAGGTTATCTTGTCGAGTATATTCTATTTTCTCAACTCCTTGGGATGATTTGCCTCCACCATAGTTAAAGCCACCCTGTGAGGTAGACGATGTACCCCTCCTTTATCCTCTATTCCTTTGAGAAAATTGGCAAAAAAAAAATCGTTGGCCTTTAAGGGTAATTGGTATGCCTCTCCCATGTTGTGAACCCTACGCATGCTCAATTCTTCTTGAATAGAAAATTTTAAGTAATTCACATGCCTTGCAAGAAGTTGCTCATTAGTTTCCTGATGATCCACATGAATGGACAAATTATAAAACTTGTTTGTTAGTTCCTCCACGATGGAAAGGTATTTCTTCAAGTTCTCAAATCTAAGAAATACGGTATGTTCGTAGTCCAACGTTAAAAAAAATTCTCGCAATATTTTTTACATCTTATTCTAGGTCTTAATTTTGTCTTTTCCCTTTTTTGTTTATCTTTCTACACATAATTCCTCTAGATCATGGCATGACCCTTCAACTTGGTTCATACAAATTTCACCTTCTTTTCCTCTGTCATAGGATTCCATTCAAAAAAAATTCCATGGTATTCAACCAATATATTAACTCCTTTCGTTTAAGACTTCCTACATATCCTAACGCTTCCATTTTGATCCCATCATTTCTCCCTTCTAGATCCTTGGGCATCCTTTTTTCAAAAGCCACGTTCCCAAATTGTTCTTCTTCATGTTCTATATACTGGTCTACATCTCCTTGATCTGTCTCCTCTTTAGACACTTCTCTTTATATTATTCTCTGACTATCTAGCATATTTGTAAGATCTGCTACTTTCCTTTGCAGTTTTTGCATAACTCTACGCATATGAGAAAGACCTACTCTTCCTCTTCCTCTCCCAGACATCTTCATGATGTAGACAATAAAATTTGATTCGTTCACGAGACCTAAAAAACCATGCAAACACATGACAATGGAAAATAACTATCATTTATTCCTTCTCTATCAGTAACTATTACAGTGAAAGTTCAACCCCTTATAATACTAGTTGATATTTTCAAAAAATACTAATTTTAGAAAATTATTGCATGACTCTAAAATTGACCAATAACTAAAATATAACTAGAGATACATTATTTGTCATCTCATTTTTCTGATTATGTGCATAAAGTAAGAGAACTAATAATTACAAATTTTAAAGATCATGAAAAAACACTAAAACCCCAATTTGAGGCCTTATATAAAAGAATTTGGTCCCGAAAAATTGTCAAAACTTGGTTCGATCAAAATGATCTTATTAGTCACTGCAGTTAACTCTTCGAGACGCACCATCCTGCCAAATTTCATCCCAAATGGATAAACGATTCAAAAGTTATGACCCTCAGAAATCCCTTCACCATTTATTCTTTTGGGGCTAATGAGATATGTTTCCTTATTTTTCTTTGAATTTTTACTTTTATGATAAAAAATAGGAGGGATGTTATCTTTTGTCGTGCCTTCTAAAATATCCCTTTTCACTAAAACATGATCCTTGCAGATTACTTTGATGGTTCTAATCCAAATATCAAAACTTATCAAAGCTAGAGTGGTCTTTAGAGATAAACCTCCCAAAGCAATTTAGCTTTTCATAATATATATGCAAGGTTTTCCTACTTCTTCCATGGTTTGTAAGAGATGGATAAGAACCATAAATCTTGTCCATGTTTTCATTGATGATAGGGATTTTCCTAGGAGTATCATCTCCCCTTAGTTTTCAACTTTTCTCCGTTCCCATTTGCTTATAGGGAAAGGACAATCCCTCACCAAATGTTCATGTTTTCAACTTTTCTTCGTTCCCATTTGCTTATAGGGAAAGGACAATCCCTCACCAAATGTTCATGCTTACGAAATCTTAATAATTGAAAATGAATTTTCCAACAATATACAGTTGGAATATAAAGTTCCACATGCAAATTCAACTACTTCTAGAAACCCTTCACTCATGACAATTTTCATTAGCATTTTTTTCTACATCTACAAACCTATTGACCTTAGTTAAGGTGTGTTATTTTGTATCTATAAAAATGCCAAACGTCCTTCCAAATGTGTCCAAGATTAATTTATTCTATAATTCTAGGGGTAACCCCAATAATTTTACTCAAATCGGTCATGTAGAACTTTTTCTATCCTATGGTCAAAACATAATCCGCACCTTCTCACCATTAACAATGTTAAATTATAATACCATTCAAATTATCTTTGCGTCTTATTTTGACTAGAATTCAAAAGATAAGAATACTCTAGTAAGAACATGGAATTGGGACATATAACTCAATTCCCTATTCCAAACCTTTTCAACCATTGTGATAGAGATTTCTATGATACCTCCATTTCAAATAAATGACTAGTCAATGCCTTTCCAGATAATGAGATTACATCCTCCATTGCCAAATATTCACCCAAAAGCACCTATTAATCCTTGCATTCTTCGTTTTAACACATTTCTTCTTCATCTTAGCACATTTTTTTCTTCCTTCCCTGTAAATTCATATCTTAATTCCTTAGATATTATTTCTTAAGTGGAGTCAACCCTCATCCAATTATTTATGATTGGTGTATAGCTCCAATCACTAATCCCATCCAATTAAATGTACATTTAACAATGATCTATCATTACTTGTGGCAATCCGTCCATCCTTACAACTCATACCCTAATGATGTTTGGATTCACACCTCCTTAGTCTTATTTCCCTGGCTATTAGTGGAATAATCCCATACCCTTGACTTATTTCTTAGTAGGACAAGCTTCCTTGACTCCTCTACCACCAAAGTATCCTTATAACCTAATGTTTAAGTAACCAAAATAGTGGCATCATGGGCTACCTCGGTTCATACAACTTTGTCGTGATTAGGAGTTACCTCTAGGGGATGAAGATATAACCCTTTTTATGTTTCCAATGTACAATTTGAAACATTGATCTCTTTCTAATGAGTGAGTAGCTTGTCTCTTAACCTAAGAACATATTTTTTGATCTCCGTCCCCTTCATTTGAATAGTCATTGTTAGGTCTTCTTCCTTAATGTTCCTCCATGAGATGAAAATGTCTCGTTAGTGTCCATTATCAAGTGAATTTTAAATTCCATATGAACCCAAATTTATTAAGCATCTAAAGGATTAAAAGAAAATCCTATCTCCAATGTCGGCCCTTGAGAGCTTCCCACCTATGACTTGGTACAAGTCTCACATTTCCTTGACCCTCCCTTTGCATTAAAAACATCACCACACATCTGTGATCAATTGTGAGGGGCTAGTAATATTTTTTGGAATGGTACATATTCATCCAACACTTTCATGTTGAAAAGTTGAAAAAATAGCAATTCAATTCAATTCAATTCAATTGATACTAGTGAAAAAGTATACACTTCATACAAAAGTGCTTATTAAAATTTTACCATTTCAATTTTTTACAATGTTAAAAACCAACCAACTATTAAATTAACAAGTTATAATTTCAATAATCACTAATAATGGACGTACTTTGTAATTTCAAATGTAGTAATCACATGTGATAAAAATAAATATAATTTCATAAAAAAAAATAGGCACTTCTTTTCAAGAAATTTCAAGTGTTAAAAATCATAACATAAAACCTTTGACATAGTGAATATTTTTCTAGACACCCATATAAGAGAGGATTTGTTGTATACCTTCATATGATTGATGATGACTAAACATGGTTAGCCATGTGAGTTATTTCCCTTTAAACTCCTAATTTCACATTGGGTATGTTAGTTATATATCTCATTAGGATTGAACAAGTTGTAGCAGATGTTGAACCCTTTGTAAGATGATAAGAATTCTATCAAAGGATTTTAAGAGTTTCAAAGAGATCCTACTTGCATTATGGCCCTATAGGTATACACACATCTAAAATGCTTGCATCTATATTTTATAATTTAGGCTAAGATGTCTATGAATTGGAGCTTCATGAGATCCATACAAACAAGAGCTAAAGGAAATGGTTAATAATCAAGGAGTCTACCATTTTTATTAAGATTATTGGTTGTTCACTCTCTCTAAATCCACGCAGAAGTGGATGTTAGAAATAATCCACAATGCATATATTTAATGATGACATCAATTCTATCACTTTCTTTGTAGCTTGCTCAAGAATATCACACATGCATAAAAAATTTTGCTATGAGTATTCATGGTTGAAAAGGATACATTTTACAATTCTTGGGATTGGGATGATACACATAAAACAAAGGTATCATCTAGAATTTCTTGTATCATCTATGTATAAATTTCCCCCAAATTTTGGTAAACAATGAAGGGGATGTCGAGGTCTTCAGCATAGGGGACCCCGCCAGAAATACTACAAAATATATGTAATAATACATGCAAATTGAAACATAAATCGTTGAAATTTAATTTTTTTATAAATTATAATCTAATAGACTAATACATACATGATCATTGATAACAAGGTAACATAATAAATCATAAATTATCTTTCTACAATAGACTATCACTGTCATCATCTGGATATATATAGGGCTCGGTGCTCTTGATTAAACATGAATCCCATACCCTCATATGAATCCCATACCCTCATACATGATAGAATCCAATGGAAATGTTGCACTTTGGCCACTCCTGAAATCCTAAAAACAGTTAATTCTACTGAATTTTTAATGAGATATGAAATTCTACTTTCTCCGTATGAAGTCTGATGAGGTTGGAACCACTCAAACATCCTGAACAATTAATGGTAATGTTAAAATTTAAGTAAAAGTTGGCATTCTACTTTAAGAATTAATATTACCAGTAATTACTACATAGAATGCCCTCTACAATTGGGAATGCGTCCCTATCTAACATTGAAAATGACAAACGATAACCCAAAAATCACCTGGGTTAATACATGGCCTAGGCAATCTTTCCTATCGTGGCACAACGTTTTGCCGAGAAATCATGATTTTCTCTTAGCACCATGATTTTCAATTTCTTGGGAGAAATCACGATTTTTTCAGGCCAAAAAATGGGCAGCTAGAAAAATTGTGATTTCTTGCAAGGTTGCTGATTTTTCAATGATGTTATAAACACTTATCAAATTTCAACTTAAAACAATAAAATCAAGACCTTTCACCAATAAATAAAGATTAGATATGAGGGTTAGCTCAAGCATCATGAACCACACATGAGATCTCTCCCCCAAGTTGGGAAGGTCATGGTTTCGACTCTCTTGATCCCCTCAAGGTTTGGTGCTTGGAAATTAGGCACCAATGGGTTACCCCCTTTACCATCCGTGGATCACAAGGAAAAACTCAGAGGGTTTTACGCAAGGTTTTCCTTGGAAAAAAATAAAGATTAGATAAATCAAAGATGCCCAAGACTACCATTAAAGGATGAAAAGTTTTAGTCACTATAAGGCTAAGCTTTCTTGTAGAATAGTAGAATACCAAATAATCTAAGTCATAGATGGCCTAAAACCTCATATGTAAACTCAACAGCCACAGAAAACCAAAATACAAAGAAAGCAAAATAGTGCTGCACTTGGAAGGATTAAAGAGACAATTTGGACAAAAGAGAAACTAAGTCCTCTTTCTGAAGACAGATTTCCATAAGGGCTCTGGCAGAATTGAGTGGGATTTCATTATTGGTACACTTCAATGGTTAGGCTTTGGAATATTTTTCACATGAGCAGTAAAATCCCTCTTTGCAAACTTCTGTTAGCATGTGTCAATGGTTCTCTTTCAAAGGCGATCCCACTCCAAGGATCCATCCGTCAAGGATGTCATCTATTCCCTTGTATGTGGTTGTCGCAGATGCATTGGTATAACTACTTGAGTCTGCTGGTATACAAGGTCAGAAATAAGGTACTTTTCTTCCTGCTGCGGGAAAACTGGTGCGTGTACATTTTGCAGAGCCAATGCTCACCCCAGCACTCCCCCAAAATTCTGTTGAAGAAATCTTTAAGTTATCTGGACACCTTTGCCAAAGCAGCAGGAGCTGTAGTGAGCAAAAACAAGACAGAATCTCTCCTGATTGGGCAGGAGGAACCGCCCTAGTGGCTTGACAAAAAATGGAAATGTATTCAGCTCTGCCGGTATACAAGGTCAGAAATAAGGTACTTTTCTTCCTGCTGTTGGACAACTGGTCCATGTACATTTTTCAGAGTCAATGCTCACCCCAGCAGTCCCCCAAAATTCTGTTGAAAAAATCTCTGAGTTCTCTAAACACTTTTGCCAAAGCAGCAGGAGATGTAGTGGGCAAAATCAAGACAGAATCTCTCCTGATCGGGCAGGAGGAACCTCCCTAGTGGCTTGACAAAATATGAATATATATTCAGCCAGGGCAAATCATAAGGTACCTGGGTATCCCTTTCGACGTTGATCTGTCAAAAAAAATATGTGGGTCTGGGTGTTACCTAAATTTCAAGGAAAATTTCAGAAATGGTATAGCCAAAACATTCCTCTGTCAGGAAGAAACACTATCGTAGACATTCTAGCAACAGGACACATCTCCTCTTGTCTCTTCCCTGTTCCCAATCTGCCTCGAGCTATAGAAAGGCAGAGCAGTTATTTGGAGGTCTCCTTTGGGGAAAAAGGAAAGAGTGGACTCCCTCGAATCGCTTGGGATGCACATACTCTCCCGCAAGAACATGGGGAGCTCAAGTTGGAAGATGTAAGAACCATGTGCAGGAAAGCCACTTAGCAGATTGTTGTTATCCATTATATTAAGACACACACATTGTAGACATAAAGGGTCAGTTCGGTCTATGTAACATTGTTGGTAATTACCAGCCAGTTTGCTCTAGGATGATCACAAAGACTGAAGATGAAGATGTACAAAAGAGATTGCAGTGCCAGAGCTCTACAAACCATACATGCCTCTTCGTCTTCTTCTCTTCTTCTCATTCTGGATTGTATCTACATGTTTCGTATCCCCTGCAAGGAAATTGTAAAAAGAGATGATATGAGTTCCCTGTCTGTAAAAGGCTAGTTCATCTAGGACAATCACATTAATGTTGCTCTGGGGTGTTTTTTCGCTAAGATAAGCTTAGGCCATTGTGGTCTGTATTTTTTTTACTCATGCCTCCAAAGTCGGAGCAAGCCTTAATGTCTTTTCCCTGGCATGGTGTCTAGTCTAGTGTGAATTTGTATTCCATACATCTCATAGTTTAGTCATATGGACATTAAAAAATGTAATTTATGTGTCTTAGGGGTGTATATTGCAATGTACCAGACTCAGAATCGGCAATAAATTGGTGAGGCAAAAGAGCGAAGAGTTTTAATCGGATTGACAATAAATAGGGAAAAACATGGAAAAAAAGGTGAATACAAAAATTTAAAAATAAAGATACACACATATAATGAATTAAAAAAAAATGATATTCAACAAACGCATGCCCAAACAATGCATAATATCAATAGATGTCAAAAAAATCATGAACGAATAAGTATCTCATATATGTTATGAGTCCAAACATGATCCCTAGTTTCCTTGTCGTGTCCTCCTTCAACTGCATTTGTCTTCCACGCACTTCCAGGCTCCAGCAGAGAGAAAACATGTTTGCAAATGAAAAAATGAAGTTTAAAACCCTCAAATGAATATTTAAAGGCCGCTAGCGATCCGTATTAACTCGCAATCCATAATCAAATTGGTGATCCATAGTTGACTCATGAGCCAAACTCACGTTGACCACGAGTCAAACTCGATCAACGCAAGTTTGACTTGTCGACTCAAGTCTACTCATTTAGTTGTCGAGCCAAGTCATACTTGCAATCAATCGCATCTGATCAGCGATTCCTGTTTCACTGGCATATTGTATAGTATTTTATTTATGTGGCTAAGGGGGATGTCAAACACCTTAAGATGATGTATTAAACCCATTAGACCACTTAATTTAGCCTAGCACACCCCTTAGATACAAAATCCCATGACTTTTGCATGTTGGAGACAAATTTGAGTGACTTTAGGAGGTTGGTAAAATGGATTTCCCTAATTCATCCCCCTTGAGTGAGGTGTCATTTTTTATTGGATTTGGTCTCAATCAATCTTTATTTGTCCACTCCATGTCTCCTAGGTGGCACACGAGGAGCCCTTAAGCTTTAGTTAACTTCATGAGGTGTCGAATTACACTCCAGTTAACTCCATGAGGTGTCATATGACACTCTAGTTCACTCCACTTCATGAAATTTGCCCCTCTTCCTGTTTTGCTATTTAAGCAAGCTCTCCACTCTCTTTTCTTTGTTGGTTGTTGGTTGAAGCTTATGCTCAAGTGTATTGTACTCTATTAAGATTGGAATTGAATAAAGTGAAGACTTTGGAGGTCAAAGGAAGAGTTGCATACTAATGTGTGGATGATATTGTCTTGTTCTAATTACATGAGGTAGCCTGTATTATTTCAAATAGCTTGCAAATATAGTCTTCTTTCATAGGCCTTTGAAAAGGTATTACTACCCAGTAGGATAAGAATTGTTTAAGTAAATTCCTATTTAGATCTTATTGTAGTCTACTAGAAAGGAGTTCAATTTAAGCATTATTTCAATTGCATTTGTGTTTTATTTATAAAAAAGATGTGTAGGTTGCACCGAAGAAGTCTGAAGGGACATCCAATCTCCTATTTTGTTGTTTAAACTAACTTGCAAGTCCTCATCCATCAAGATAATTGTGGGTAGCCTGGCGCAACCCCCTCATCTTGTTGGCTTCACGTGGACTAGTCCCTCTTTGCAATTCTTTTACGACTCCATTGTCCAATTGGAAAGACATTCCATTCTCTTCTCACAACCTTCCTTTCTACAATCAATTTTTTGAACTTGGTTACTTGCATGCAAATATTAGATCTAGAAGTTTTAAAGTCAAATATTTTCAGATCTACAATCGCAGGTGTTAGATCTGATTTGCTTTAAATTCTTATCATTAAGTAGATATCTTAAGAATATTTCTAAGTGCACATAAATAAAGCAAGATCAATTTCACTTATATCTATACTTTTATTTTGTAAAGGCAGCTTCATTTCTAGCATATTTGAATAATTTAGCTTGTTGCTCGTTGTCCGAACAGCGCATTGTCACATCGCCATCCCTCAATCCGACCGACAAGAGGGGACAATAACTGATTCGGGCTCTCAAAATTTTGCCCATAACATAAATATAATTTTTTGCAATTAAAATGCATTGGTAGATATGCAATAAAAATACACTGCGGAAATAATTCAATCCACACACACAGCATGCAATTTACAAGCATAATCGCCACATGAATATAAATAACAAAATCATTGCACAACAGATACAAAGGAATACTTATCTTTAACAAGGAAGATCCAAGCAACGGGCTGTGTTTTCCACCAAGCCGTAGGCACTCTATCCAATATATATTCCTTCTGCTGAGAGGCCACCCCCAAGTTGGGCTATGAATCCACCAGGGCAAAGGAAATACCTACAAGCTTCTCTTTTTCTACCCACATCCCATTCTACTCACCATGCTTAGACAAAACTCATGCATAGCTCTACAGAGATCTCACTCGACTATCACAACCAGGGAACTCCCTCTAACTGCACCACACAACACAAGGCAGGCATTCCCCTTCACTGATCCACAATTCCCTCAGGAAATCCAACCCTTACAATACTTACCAATGTGTGCAGTAAGAGCCCAATCTATTGAATATTGTTAGAGAACCTCCTGTAGCGTCAACTATGGCTTCTCAAGCATCCACAGGTGGCAGAACTCAATGGGTAAGGGTTCCTAGTTTTCCCAACCTCTCTGCTATTCTACAGCCATCTCTCTTTTCTTCGAAAATTCAGCCCCTCCCAAATTCGAATTTATGAGTCCAACATAGTCTGGTAATGGACATGAACACCCATAGGAAAAAATATACGTATTATAGAAACATGCATGAGAGAATGATCAGAAAAGGATTAACTCCAAGGGATGTGAGATGATGGTGAAAAGACAACTGACATAGCTTCTGACCATTTAAGAAAAGGACTGCTGACAACCGACATAACTGTCACAATCACCATGCTTCAATAACTACATGAACTGACTTTTCCCATCAACCTCACACATGCATTTAATGATTGGGTTAATAGTCAAAAAGAATTAATTGGCTAATTTAAAGCACATGGCAGATTTTGGATGAGTTCCAAGGTTGACACTTGGCAGCATAGGATTTATTTTACCATAGGCCCCCTCTCCTCTTCCCCTTTGGTGGAATCATAGCCCCTCTAGTGCTCTTTACACATTCATCTTGGACCATTTTATTAATTTGCAACATAATTTTAAATACATTTTGAATTGGCATGATAAGCCAATCATATAGTCCAATAAAATATATACATCATACATGCCTAGCCATTCACTAGTCAGACCTTAACCTTGACCTCTGTACTAGGAATCCATACTAGCATATTTACATTATTTACATAATTTTGATTAAATACATTCCAAGTCAAAATTGGGGGTATAACAATCCCCCCCCCTTGGAATAACACTGTCCTCGGCGTTTGCTCAAAATCGGAACAAAAATGGGTATGGCTCTTTCATGGCATCCTCCAACTCCCACGTAGCCTCATCAGGACCGAAGTGCTTCCATTGCACCTTTACCTGTCTCATGGCTCGGTTCCGAAGCAATGTTACCTTCCTGTCTAGGATGCATAGTGACTCGATTTGGAACACTCCCTCGGGTTCCACCTGAATCACATCCCAATCAATCACATGGTTAGGATCATGTACATATTTCTTAAACAAAGAAACATGAAAAACATTATGAGCTCTAGTATTAGCAGGCAATGCAATTCTATATGCAACTGGCCATATTCTTTTCAGCCCTTCAAATGGCCAACAATATCTCGGGGACATCTTGGCACAACTTCCAAGCTTCAAGGAGCTCTTCCTTGGTCACTCTAAGGTAAACATGATCCCCACCACTGAATTCTCTATGCACTCTATTCTTATCTGCATAGCTTTTCTGTCTATCTTGGGCTACCTTTAAATTTTGCCTAATTTTTGCAACCTCTTTCCATTGCTTTAAGCAATTATGGCCCAAGTATAATTATGTTTACTGAATTATCCCATGTCACTGGTGTCTTGCACTTTTTGCCATACAAAACTTCAAATGGACTCATGCCCAACAAAGCCTATTACCTATTGTTATATGCAAATTCTACTAAGTGTAAATAATCTTCCCACTTGAATGATTTATCCATCACATACATGCAAAGCATGCCGTCAAGAACCTAATTTACTCTCTTTGTTTGTCCATCTATTTGTGGATGGTAAGCAATGTTCAGCTTTGTACCCAAATCTGCAAAGACTTTTCCAGAAATTCAAAGAAAATTTGGTATCCCTGTCTGAAATAATTGCTTTCGGCAACCCATGCACCCATGTAGTCTAAAAATCTCTTTCATAAAAATATTTGCAATGGTATATGTTTTATATGTGGATTTAACTAGTATAAAGTGTGTTGATTTAGACAATTTATCCACCACAACCATGATAGAATCATGTTGTTCCACAGTCATTGGAAAACCTGTAATAAAATCCCTGGAAATTATTTCCCATTTCCATTTTGGGATTGGCAAAGGATGCAACAAACCTACTAGGTGTTGATGCTCAACTTTTACTTGTTGACATTTTATGGATTTCGTCCATAACAATTCTCCTCAAGTCTGCCATATTTGGAATATAAATTATGTTTTTATAAATGAGAATCCCATCCTCTTCCAAATGATAACCATCATACCTCTTTTCGGAAATCCACTGCTATAAGTTACCTTTTATTTACACATACAATTCATCTCCGGCAAGAGAATTAACAATATGTTGTCTTAAATCGGATTGGCAAATGTTGATGGCTGCCACATGCATTTCTTGCACCTTTTTGCTGAGTGCATCAACCACTTTATTTTCTTTTCCTTTTATGTGTTTGATTTCAAAATCAAATTCCCATAAAAATTCTAGCCATCTAGCTTGCCTAACATTTAATGTTGGCTGCTCAAACAAATATTTCAAGCCATAGTGGTCTGTCCTCAACTCAAATTTTCTTCCCATTAGGTAGTGTCTCCACATTTTTAGAGCATGCACTATGGTTGCAAGGTCTAGATCATGGGTAGCATAATTCCTTTCATGCTCTTTCGGTTTTCTAGACTCATAACACACCACATGATTGTCTTGCATAAGAACTCCTCCAAGTCCTTGTTTACATGCATCTGTACACACCACAAAACCTTTTTTTGGGTCTGCAATTTTTAGAATTGGAGCAGTCGTGAAAAGCTTAGTCAACAACTGAAAGCTCTCTTCACATTTTTGTGTCGATTCAAATTTTATTCCCTTCTTTTGCAAAGAAGTGATTAGGTGTACAACCTTGGAGAATCTTTCAATAAACCTTCTATAATAACCAGCAAAACCCATAAAAGATCTCACGTCTGTTACATTCTTTGGAGTTGGCCAATTCATAATGGCTTCAATCTTTTCCGGATCCACCGATATTCCTTCCTCTGAAATAATGCGGCCCAAATTGTGAATTTTATTTTTGTAAAAGTCACATTTGCTTAGATTTGCATTTACTTATGCTCCATAAGAAATTGCTAAATCATTCTCAAGTGTTCTTCGTGTTCTTCTTCGTTCTTAGAGTAAATGAGAATGTCATCTAGAAAAACAAGAACAAACTTGTAATGTCCTCTTCTAATTAAGCACCAAAACACCCGCTAACGTACTTAATTCCCATAGGTTCGAGCAGGTAATACATAAAAGGGAATTGATTGAGGACATTTGATACTTAGAACAAAACGGGACACTCATTCAGTATTAAAGTCATCAGTTTGATAAAGAAAGCCTTAATTCTTTAGGCTTAAAGTCAACATGAAATTAGAATTGCATGCATGCAAAAGTGACGCGTAAACCCTAAAAGTGACATGCAAACCCTAAAAGTACATGCTATTCTATTTAAAAAGGGTTATTGGACCAAAGAGGATATCCATGATTATTATTGTTGATTTCGAGTTTTTGAGCAGCAACAGCAGTTGGGGTTGAAGACGATGTCTCCAGCTAACAAGGGTTTCGGCAGTGAAATCTATTTGCCCTAATCTCTTTCAAGGTAGGCCATCCAGATCTACTATCGGCATTCACCGTATCCTTCCGTATTCAATGATCCAGCACCCACAAAACATCTATTTGCGGGTTCACGTTTTGTAGCTGGGAAATAGCTGGAAAACCCTAGAAGGATTTGTTGGGACCCTTAAGCCAGGTTTTTCCTTCGCATGTCATCACCATTTCTCTCAACAGGCTTAGCACATCATACTGGGTGATCATCAGCGCATTGCCAACACATCCAAGGCTTCCAGCAGCAGATATGTGGGGTAGAGTAGACGTTACCCTCTCAGAGCAAAACAACTCGCTAGGTGCCTCAAGGAGGACAAAACTTCTGCATGCGACCACCATTCTCTCCGGCAGGACCAAACCAACATCCTGGCAAAGTTTCAGCAACATCGGGCACCTCCTCCTCCAAAAACGTCAACATCTTCCTGAAAGGGGTACACACGTAGGTTGGGCATCAAACTGAGGAAAGCATCACTATATTTCAGCACACATTGCATGCATCATATCTCTAGAGTACTATCAGCTTATTTATCAATGGTAAGTGTACATCTGCTTACTGAACATTTCTACCCTATAATCTCTCTAAATGATCTATATTTTAGGGCCATTTGGCACGGCAAATTTGCATGCACTTTTTATTCAGCTTTTTGCACGGCAAATTTGCATGCACTTTTTATTCAACTTTTTGCACATCATTGAGTATATGAACAACAACTTTCTAGCAAAGAACCGTAGAATATCAGTTTGGGATATTACAGTGGTATCAAAGCATGTTCCTTGCCAGTTGTGGGCTTGAACATGAAAAGTAAATGAATCCAGAAGAAGATACTTTTGTAACCTATAGGAGAAGAAAGAGCAGGTACACTAAGGAGCAGGAATTTGAAGATATTCAGTTAGAGGATACCAATTCAAACATGGACCCAACAGGTATACACTCTGACAGAGGAAAAAGAACGGAAGAAGAGGAAGACAGGTTGGAATTTCGCAGCTTGGTAAGTGCATTGAATGACCTAGCGAAAGGGCAAAAGGAAGTATTGCATGCAATAAACAGATTGGCTCTCAAGCCAGAACCAAGTCATAGCATTATACCTCTTTCACCAGTAGATAGAGGATCTACCAGTGGTAGTGGGAAACATGCATACTGCCATACACTAATATGCAAAACACGCCTCATATCTATAACAAACCTTCCAACATACCTACTATGCCTCACTTCCTAGAGAATGCAGTAGCAGGACCATTCATGCAAGCAGAACCTAGTGAACCATTTGGAGCTTACTTACAGGAGTACAGGGATTTGGGAGATGAGTTCCATGCAGCAATGTCATTTTCAGATTTCTACAATATGAAAAGCAGGAACCGGCCACAGATTTTAACAAAGAGTTTACCCTGAATTATGAATTGCAGAAAACCTTGGGCAGATTGACCATCCCTAACTTTGATGGGACTCGTCGAGGTTCAGCGAGAATATGGGTCCAGAAGTTGGATACTTACTTCCAACTCAACCCTATGACGAAGACAGATGCCATTAAATTGGCTACCTTACATTTGGACGGAGAGGCTCATGAGTGGTGATACCATGGGCTAGTGACATTGGGTCACAACACCATCAGTTCCTACAGTGCCTTCACACAAAGGCTCATGGAGCGGTTTGAAAAAAGGGACCCGAAGATACACTTTAGAGAGTTAGCTCAACTCAAACAGACAGGTAGTGTCGAGGCCTTCATCTCAAAGTTTCAAAGAATAGTTGTTATGGTAACAGATGTGTCCGAGAGCATGTTGATTATGTTATTTTCAAAGGCTTTGGCAGAACCTTTACGAGGGTGGGTGAAAGCCTACAAACCATCCACTCTACAAGATGCATCAGCAGAACCAGAGATCTACAAGACTTAGTTCCTAAGAACAAGTTTCCACTTAAAACAAACTTCCCAGTAAAAGACAGACAAAAACCTTTTCAACAATAATGGCCAGAGAAAACTTGGTTGGACGATGACACGAGGAAAGATTTGAGAAGGAAAAAATTGTGTTTTACTTGTCAGGATTTTGGGTTCCAGGACACAGGTGCACAGGGAAGGCAAATGCCCACTATATAGAAGTCTACTCCGACAGTGAAGGGGAAGAATACGAACAGAAAACAACTAAGGAATTGATGGCAATAGAGGAGGAGTCACTTCGGGGAGAAACACCGGGAGGAGTTATTGCTACATTATCCGGCGTACCTAGGTTTCATACTCTCAGGGTCACAGGAGTAGTATAGGGCCACAGGGTAGGTGTGTTAATTGATGGGGGAGCAACCCACAACTTCATTGATGCAGCATGGGAGGCTAAGCAAGGTATTCAAACAGATAAATTTGAGGGATTCACTGTAGCGGTAGCTGGTAATAATAGCATGGAGTGCAACCATTGGATTCCCAAACTGAATGTCACATCAGGGAACTACAATATGACCGACTCATTTTATGTGGTGAATGTAGCTGATACAAATGTAGTATTAGGGGTTCAATGGCTCTACTCAATAGGAAAATATACTACGGATTACAGGGCAATGGAAATGAAATTCCAGGGACATGACGAAAAACGGGTAGTCTTGATGGGCATGAACACTTGTCCCCCCAAACCAGTATCATCACAAATAATGGAGGTCATACTCAAACGAGGAGACATAGAATGGGCAGCTGAGTTCCTTGTCACTTTTAGAAAACCTCCCGATAACAACGCCCAACATCCGGCAGATATTCAAGCACTATTACATAAACATGAGAGGGTATTTAGAGATCTTCCAGCAAGACGACCACCAGATAGGGGATTTGAGCACATTATTGAGTTAGAGGAGGGGACACAGGAAGTCATCACCACTCCATACAGACATCCCAAAAGGTACAAGGATGAGATCGAGAAAACGATCAAGTAATTACTGGAACTAGGATATATTCGGTCGAGCTCTGGTCCATTTGCATCATCGGTGGTTTTGGCTAAAAAGAAAAATGGCACCTTACGGATGTGTATTGATTACAGAGCACTCAACAAGAAGACCATCAAAAACAGGTATCCCATCCCCATGATCAATGAATTAATGGATGAGTTACAGGGGGCGAAATACTTTTTAAAAATTGATCTTCGATCAGGGTACCATCAGAGCCGAGTCTTGAATTTTAGCATTAGCATGAATACTTAAAAATTTGCAAACTAACTGATACCAAATGACAAGTGTAGTAAAAACAACATCAACCACATGAACACAAGATTTTTCATTGGGGAAACCTTTAAAGGACAAAAACCCCAAAAGCATTAGTAGTTCATCTCTGAAAATGAGATGATTGAGTTTTCTTCGATCTCAGAATTCTGAGATAATAATAATTCTTCAAGTACAAAAATCAAACCCTAATGGATTTGTTCAATAGATCCACAAATAAATTTTCCACAGGTAAAAAACAAAATAGGGCTTCAAGCCCTACTTCTCCTCAGCTAATCAAAATTGCAGATCTATCAGAGAAATCTTTTACTTGCCCAGATTTCTATTAGGTTGCTCGGATCTTTATCTTATGCCCGAGATTCTGCCCAAGTTGCCCGGATCTGTTCTGCCTGGACCCTGTCAGTTCTGCCCAAGTCTGTTGTGCTGCTTCCCAACGATTTGTTGAGCTTCCCAGATGTTTGCTAGCCTGCTCAGGCTTTTGGACGAGGCTGCCCGAGCTGACCCAGTCTTCTGCAATACTGCCCAGAGGACCTGCTAGGTACTCGAAGAGCTGCATGTGACCTCAACCCCGTGCCCGAAGGCCTTCCCGTGGCCTCTGCCTTTTGCCCGAAGGCCTGTGAGCTGCCCAAAGGGCTTGCTGTGTACACAGCAGCCCTTACAGGTTGTCTGTTGGTGGCCCGAGGGTTTGCTGCAGCCCCAGATGCCCTTGTGGGCAAGCTGCTAGCAGCCCAAGGGTTTGCACAACCAACCCTATCCGTGCCCGTGGCCCGAGAGCGTGAAAGGTCTGCTTGAGAGAAACGTGGGGCAGCCCGTGAGGTAAGAAGGGCTGCCCATGAGATAAGAAGGGCTTCCCATGAGGTAAGAAGGGCTTCCCGTGAGATAAGAATTGTTTTGATGATAAAACCCTATCTTTGGGTTTAGATCCAAAAGCAAATGTGGATGCCCTAGCTAGACTCATCCATGCTAGGGCATACACAAAAAAATTCCTCTTGAACTAGTAAAATCTTCTTTTATGGAGCAGTTGTACCTGTGGAAGCCAAGTGTATGTAATGAAGTGGATTGATCTTCTTTTATATCCTTTGAGTCGCCTGTAAGTGGACAAAAATTAGACAGAACAAAATAATATTCTTTTATTCTTTTCTAATTTTCACTTTTACCTTTAGCCTTCCTGTGGTCCAAAAGTCCTTTATATATTTTTTACTTTTACCTGTGGTCCAAAGGTCCTTTATGTATTTTTTACTTTTGCTTTTAGCCTTCTTCAAGTGCCCCTGTGGTCAATGCAGGTGGTCAAGGTGGTCTTTTATCACCACTCAGAGTACATCATCATAAACAGAGAGAATTACTAATGCTTTTATCTCACACCTTGTGTGACACCAAGATTAGGTACTAGGGTGTCTTAACCAAGGGTAGCTAAGCCTTGGAGAAGATCGCAAAGCCCATTGATCAAGGGTCAGAGTGTCACACATGCCTAGACCCGATCTAGGGCTTATAGTGCCTTCCTGGTATCAGACCAGGTGCCTCATCTATAGGCTGCATAATTTGACACTAGGTCAAATACTTGGTAACAGACCAAGCACCTCTGTTCTCCAAGAGAATGGCCCTCGGCTCCGGGCTGAGTCCTGGTAACTGACTAGGTGCCTCCATTCAAAAGAATGGATACTTAGAACTAAGTTGATTCTACCAGTTCTAGAATGGTCCACATCGTGGTCCCGGACCAGATGTCTACCATTCAACAGAATGGTCACTCAACACAAGGTTGAGTCCCCCCAGTACTGGACTGGGTCCATATCATGGTCCTTGACGAGATATCATCATTCAACCAAATGATCACTCAACTCTAGGTTGAGTCCTCCCAGTGCTTGACGGGGTCCACATCCTGGTCCCGGACCAGATGTCTACCATTCAACGGAATGGTCACTCAACTGGTCACTCAACTCTAGGTTGAGTCCTCCCAGTGCTTGACGGGGTCCACATCCTGGTCCCAGACCAGATGTCTACCATTCAACGGAATGGTCACTCAACTCAAGGTTGAGTACCCCCCAGTGCTGGACTGAGTCCTCCCAGTGCTTGACTGGGTCCACATCCTGGTCCCGGACCAGATGTCTACGATTCAACGGAATGGTCACTCAACTCAAGGTTGAGTATCCCCCAGTGTTGGACTGGGTCCACACCCTGGTTCTGGACCAAGTGTCTCCATTCTCCTAAGAGAATGACTCTAGATGCTACTCAGAAAAATCAACACCGAGTAAGGGATCGGGACATTTCAAAGACAGCCTTCCGTTGCCACTATGGTCACTATGAGTTCCTAGTCATGCCTTTTGGACTCACCAACGCCCCAACAACTTTTCAATCCTACATGAATCACACCTTCAAGGCTCAGCTACAAAAGTATTTACTGGTATTCTTTGATGATATTTTGAATTTACTGTAAAACTTGGGAGGAGCATTTGAAACACTTGGATGAGGTACTAGAAATTCTAGAAGAACAGTCGCTTTACACAAAAATGTCTAAGTGTGAGTTTGGTATGAAAGAGATGTTGTATCTAGGGAATATAATCAGCGCAGAGGGGGTACAGGTTCACATGGAAAAGATTAGATCTATCTTGGATTGGCCTACACCGAAGACAGTAACAAGAACTGAAAGGACTCTTAGGCCTTTGTACATATTATAGGAGATACGTAAAGGGGTTCTCTCAATTTGTTGCACCACTCACCAATCTTACAAAGAAAGGGGCATTCACATGGACAGAAGTGGCACAGCAAACCTTTGAGAAAATGAAAACAATCATGAGTTCTTGTCCAGTTTTGGCACTACCATATTTCTCACAGTCGTTCATAGTTGAGTGTGATGCTTCAGGAAAGGGACTAGGTGCGGTATTGATGCAAAACCATCACCCGATTGCATTCGAAAGCCGAAAACTTAAAGACTATGAACGCCACTACTCTATATATGATAAGGAAATGCTAGCCATCCTACATGCCTTAACAAAATTCAGACAGTATTTGGTGGGAAGCAGGTTTAAAATCAAGACAGATCACAACAACCTCAAATACTTCTTGGAGCAGAAAGAAGTGAATGAGCGTCAATAGAAATGGGTCAACAAGGTACAGGCATACGACTTCGAAACAGAATACGTTAAAAGGAAAGAACAATGTTGTAGCTGATGCTTTACCCAAACAACCAACCTCGTTATCGCTCATGAGTATATCTACGGATTGGAGGTCTCTTCTCTTGGTAGAATATTCCAAAAACAAATTTGCTTGTGAATTATCAGATGGACAGATACAGGGTAATTGATGACATAATCTATTACAAAAGTAGAATATACCTCGTCCTAGAGTCAACTTTAAAAAGAAAGATTATACTAGCATCGCATGATTCACCATTATCAGGGCATCAAGGGTTCTTGAAAACTTACAAACAGATCAGAGAGAGGTTCTCATGGAAAGGCCTCAAGGAGGATGTAATAAAACATGTTCGGGAATGCGGTATCTGCGAGCAAAATAAAATCAAACACACGCATCCGGCAGGGTTACTTCAGCCATTACCGATACCGAAGCATAAATGGGAAAGCATCTCGATGGATTTCATTACAGGTTTACCCAAGGTACAAGGACGAGACTACTTATATGTGGTCGTAGATCAGTTGACCAAATTTTCTCACTTCTTTGCTATTTCTTTCGAGTATTCAACATCACATGTAGTCGACTTATTTTTCAGAGAGGTTTTCAGACTCCATGGGCTACCCAAAACCATTGTCAGTGATTGTGACAGTAAATTCACCAGTTCTTTCTGGCAAGAGTTGTTCAGATTAGTGGGGACAGAACTTGCTACGAGCACAAGTTATCATCCTTAGAGCGACGGGCAGACGGAGATTGTCAACAAATGGATTGAGGGGTATCTGAGAAACTATGTAGCAGGACAACAGAGGACATGGATTAAATGGCTACACCTAGGGGAGTACTGCTACAATACTACCCACCATATGTCTATTAAGATGACACCTTTCAAGGCTCTATATGACTATGAGGCACTGAATTTTGCAGACTTAGCTTTTGGAGACAGCAGAACACCAAAGGCAAAAGATTGGGTACAAGACAGTAAAGATATTCTTAAGGTCCTAAAAGAGAATCTACATGCAGCTCAGAATCAGCAGAAGCTATATGCAGGCCGACACAGAATTGAGCGGAGTTTTGAAGTAGGAAATCTGGTATACTTACGACTACAACCTTACATGCAATCTTCACTCAAGAAAAAAGGGGCGAAAAAGATAAAACCCCGCTTCTATGGTTCTTACAAGGTAGTCGGAAAGGTTGGAGAGGTGGCTTATGAACTAGAACTACCAGAGGAAAGCAAAATTCAGAATGTATTTCATGTATCCAACCTCAAGAAAACAATAGGGAAACACATTGCTCCATCCACCGAGTTGCCTCCCTTAGATGATGAAGGGTAGTTGGTATTGATTCCAAAGAGGATCCTACAAGTTCGAGAAAGGGCACTCTGAAACAAGGTGATTCGAGAATACTTGGTAAAATGGAAATAATTACCTATGGAGGATGCCACATGGGAGGGAGAACAGGTATTGCAGCATCCTAGTTTGTAGTTGCTTGAGGACAAGCAATTTCAAGCGAGGAGGACTGTAATGTCCTCTTCCAATTAAGCACCAAAACACCTGCTAACCTACTTAATTCCCACAAGTTCGAGCGGGTACTACATAAAAGGGAATTGACTGAGGGCATTTGATACTTAGAACAGAACGGGACACTCATTCAGTATTAAAGTCATCAGTTTGATAAAGAAAGCCTTATTTCTTTAGGATTGAAGTCAACATGAAATTATAATTGCATGCATGCAAAAGTGACGCATAAACCCTAAAAGTGACATGCAAACCCTAAAAGTACATGCTATTCTAATTAAGAAGGGTTATTGGACCAAAGAGGACATCCATAATTATTATTGTTGATTTTGGGTTTTTGAGCAGCAACAGCAAGTGTCACAGCAACAGTTGGGGTTGAAGACGGTGTCTTCAGTTAACAAGGGTTTCGACAATGAAATCTATCTGCCCTAATCTCTTTCAGGGTAGGCAATCTAGGTCTACTATCGGCATTCACCATATCCTTCTGTATTCAGTGATCCAGCACCCACAGAACATCTATTTGCAGGTTCACATTTTAAGCTGGGGAATAGCTGGAAAACCCTAGAAGGATTCACTGGGACCCTTAAGCCCATTTTTTCCTTTGCATGTCATCACCATTTCTCTCAATAGGCTTAGCACATCATACTGGGTGATCATCAGCTCATTGCCAGCACATCCAGGGCTTCCAGCAGCAAATACGTGGGATAGAGGAGACGTCACCTTCTCAAAGAACAACAATTCGCTAGGTGCCTCAAGGAGGACAAAACTTCTGCATGCGACCACCATTCTCTCTGGCAAGACCAGACCAACATCCCGACAAAGTTTCAACAGCATCGGGCACCTCCTCCTCCAAAACGTCAACATCTTCCTGAAAGGGGTACACATGTAGCTGGGTGTCAAATTGAGGACAGCAGCACTATATTCCAACACACTTCGCATGCATCATATCTCTAGAGTACCACCCGCTTATTTATCAGTGGTAAGTGTACATCTTCTTACTGAATATTTCTACCCTATAATCTCTCCAGATTAGCTATATTTTAAAGCCATTTGGCACGACAATTTTGCATGCACTTTTTATTCATCTTTTTGCACATCATTGAGTATATGAACAACAACTTAGTAGCAAAGCACCGTAGAATATCAGTTTGGGATATTACAAAACTTGTATAAATACCTACTGAAAACAGAATTCATGAGACACATAAATGTAGTTGGTGCATTAGCGAGACCAAATGGCACCACTACAAATTCATAGTGTCCATACCTTGTTCTAAAGGTTGTTTTGTGAATGTTTTCTTCCTTGATCCTTACCCGATGATAACCAGACCTCAAGTCTATCTTTGAAAATACCTTTGCCCCTATCATTTGATCAAAAAGATCATCAATTCGAGGCAATGGGTACTTGTTTTTCACTGTCACTTTGTTCAGCTATCTATAATCAATACATAACCTGAGTGTACCATCTTTTTCACAAATAGTACAGGTGCTCCACATGGAGACACAATTCGCCATATGTACTTATTTATCAATAATTCTTGCAATTGCATTTTCAGCTCTAATAATTTTGTTGTACTCATTCTGTAAGATGTCTTCGACACTGGTGCAATTCTTGGCACAAGATCAATGGTGAAATCAATGTGCCTCTTTGGAGGAAGTCCTGGAACTTCATCAGGAAACACATCCATGAATTCTTGTAGCACATGATAGTCCTCCAATTTGGGAACTTCATTTTCTGTTTTATCCAATATATGGGCTACATACACTTGACAACCTTTCCTACAGAACTTCTTCAACTACATAGCTGAAATATGCCTAACAAAAATTTCCTTTGGAATTCCTTTTATAACCCTTGGGTTTTCTTCATCATCAATGCACTCAAAAGTTTTATTGTAGCAATCCAATTTAACTTTGTGTGCTTCCAACCAGTCCATTCCAATTGGAATGTCGTATGAGCCAAGAGGCAAAATATTCATATTTGCACAAGTGAACGATCCACCTATTTCTAATGGACATTTCTCCACCGATTCACTAACTTTTCTCTTGGTTCTTGTGGCTAATAGGACCAACCATGATTTACTATGCTCGGTTTTCTTAAAAGCACAAATCTCAACAATTTAGGACTAATATAATTGTGAGTAGATCCAGGGTCAATTAAAATAAAAATAGATTGCTTAGCAATCTTACCTTCAACCTCAACCACCGTTGATTGATGATCTGCTTGACGGTTCTCTAGTGCAGCATAAATTCTAGGGACAGTTCTTACCACTTGACCCACAATTTTTGCTTCTTGAATGTTATAAATTTGCTTTGCACTCCCATTCTGATGTGAACAGTTTCTAAGCAAATGGTCCTCTCCACATCCCCAATATTGAAGTGGCTCTCTTGGCTCTCTTGGCTTGTCTTCCATCATTCTAGCTGGTTTTGTCACAACTTGTGGTGGCTTCCTTGGGTGATTCCTGAAATGAGGAGGCTTGAACCCCTTCTTTCTTTGGTCAAACTTCACATTATTTTTGTCCTTCCATGCCTTATGGAAATCACGCTTGCTTTCGGCTTGATCATAACAATGCTTGGCCTTTCTTATGGTCTCATCTAAAGTTTGAGGCTCATCAAACTCAATTCTATCTTTGTAAGACTGGGGCAACCCACTTAGAAAACGTTGAATTTTGACTTTATCATCTCTGATATATCTGACTGGGGCAACTCCAAAAATTTATTTGCATATTCTTCCATAGTCATTTGGCCCAATTTCAACTCATGGAATTCTTTGATTTTTCCATCATAGAACCTATCAGAGAGATACTTTTGCTTGAAGTACTTCTTAAATTGCTTCCACACAATCTTCCTTTCATTGATCTTCTTCACATGCCTAAGATGATCCCACCATATGGATGCTCTTCCATTCAGATTAAATATGGCCACTCTTGCTTTCATGTTTCCTGAGTAGTCTTGAACTTGAAAATACTTCCTCATCCCAAGAAGCCAAACCTCAGCTTCTTGACCAGATTTTACCTCACCATCAAATGTAGAAGGTTTGTCCTTTTTAAATTCTCCATGTAAGATATCCTTGGAAGCCCTCTTTCTCTTCTTCCTATGAGATGGAGAGTTTGATCCTTCTGTGGAATCCTTAGAGTCATAGGACTCACTAGAAGAGAATTTTGGAGCATATGACCTGCCTCTAGAAATCCTTCTTGAACTATCGGACCTCTTGTGAGAGTGCATCCTTGAGCTACTCCCACTCTTTTCCTAATTTTATGAGTGATTCCCAGAGTTAATTTTCCTTTGAATGTCTGTTAGACTTTGAAGCATAGTTGCATTCAGTTGATTTTGTTCTTCTTGAGCTCTAAGTAGCCTCTCATTGTTTGCTCTACAACTCTGCAATTCCACCCTTAGGCTCCTCATGGTTTGAATGTCTGGGGGGGTCACTTAGTTTATCCTTCCATTGGATATTGTCTTTGCATTTTCAACATGTATGTTTTCTCCCATGGCATTTGTCTCAGCTTCATAAGGATCCTATGCATCATCCATGATGATGATCTTCTTGGCCCAATCAAGACCAAAGGTTTCAAAACTGAAATATACTTATTTTTTACCCTTAACAGTCATTGATATGATTATGAATCTGCAAAAGTGTTCATGTAAACACATTTGTTAGTTTTTATTGCATTCTTATAAATTCAAAATCAATTTTCATATATTCTAGAAAATATCCACATTGACAATTTTTGTCAAATTATAGCCACATGCACTTTTCTGATCAAATTATTGAAACATCTAAATAACCAATTCAGAAATTGACTCTGCACAATTATTCCTCTTTGGATAAGCTTTCCAAAGACTATAAGTATGCTCAATTACGAATTTTGAATACAGAGTTACTTTTGTATTTCTCATCTTCTTCAAACAAACATGTTTTTGCAGTTCTATAACCTTCAACTTCATTCCAAAATCTAACCAAATTTATGTTGCTCCAATGGTCGTGGTTAAACTCCAGATCTAACTTTGATGATTTAAGAAAAAAAAGATGGGGGTCATTCTCATTCTAGAAGGGTGTCGACGTGGCCTAACATGTACTTTTCGATGTGGCCAGGTCACCCTACATCGGCTACTGAGGTGTAATACCGGGCATTGGTGGTTTTCCCACTGCTAAAAACGTTAACTCCTCGCAAGAAAAGTGGTTTTGAAAAAGTTCGTGGGGAGGAGTTGTCCATCAAATGTTGACATGCGCCCTAGGAGATTCGGCCAACTCCTCGCTCGCCCAAATTAACCAGCGTGTATGTTGTTGGCGACTTATGAGCGACTAACGTTGATCTCCCTCATCATCCAACGGTTGGATCTTCGCCTGCCTAATGTAACCATTGTGCACGTTGTTGAGGAGCTATCAATTGCGACCATCGATCTTCCCTTCCGCACTTCATCCAAGGCAATAATCTATGTGCGGGTCTAATGTGGCAGGTCCACATCATGCCTTGCACCCATGTGGCTCCTCCACATCACCCGTCCACATGGCAAGGGTGGGGCCCACCTTAAAATTACCAATATTTTTAAAATTTCAAAATTAAATGAAATTTTAAATTTGCATTAAGAGGGTTAATATAAAATTATGCCAATTCCCCTTCCATAGAGCCAATTCCCCTACAGATTTGCAAATTTCAAAATTTGCCTCAACTAGTCTATCTCTTCCACTAGTAAACCACAAATCTAACCCATGATTGGCTAGAATACCATCCAATGATTAATCCATGGGTTTCATAGGATCATTTCATCTGTAGACTTGTATATATTTTTTCCTGTAACTATGCATCTTGGTCACATACAACTTCGATATTGCAACGAGAAGCTCTGATACCACTCTGTCACGTCCCCATCCCTCAATCCGACCGACAAGAGGGGACATTAATTGATTCGAGCTCTCAAAATTTCGCCTATAACATAAATACAATTTTATACAATTAAAATGCATGTGTAGATATGCAATAAAAATACACAGCGAAAATAATTCAATCCACACACACAACATGCAATTTACAAGGATAATCGCCACATGAATATAAATAACAAAATCATTGCACAACAGATACAAAAGAATACTGATCTTTAACAAGGAAGATCCAAGCAACTGGCTGTGTAAGAGCAATTTTCCACCCAACTGTAAACACTCTATTTAGCATATACTCTTTCTGCTGAGAGGCCACCCCCAAGCTGGGCTATGAGGCCACCAGGGCAAAGGAAACATCCACAATCTTCTTTCTCTCTCCCCACAACCCATTCTACTCACCATGCTTAGCCAAAACTTATACAAAGATCTCACTCAGCCATCACAACCAGGGCATTCCCTCAAATTGCCCCACATAACACAAAAAAGGCATTCCCCTTCACTGATCCATAGCTCCCTCAAGAAATCCAACCCTTACAGTGCTTGCCAATGTGTGGAGTAAGTGCCCAATCTGTTGCATGTTGTTAGAGAACCTCCTATAGCGTCAATTATGGCATCTCAAGCATCCACAGGTGGTAGAACTCAATGGGTAAGGGTTCCTAGCTTGCCCAACCTCTCTACTCCTCTATAGCCATCTATCTTTTCTTCCAAAATTCAGTCCCTATCTCCCAAATTTGAATTTTTGGGTTCAACATAGTCTGGTAATGGACATGAACAGCCATAGGAAAAACTCTATGTAGTATAGAAACATGCATGAGAGAATGATCAAAAAAGTGTTGACTCCAAGGGATGTGAGATGATGGTGAAAAGACAACTGACATAGCTTCTGATTATAGAAGAAAAGTACTACTGACAACTGACATAACTGTCACAACCCCCATGCTTCAATAACTACATGAACTGACTTTTCCCACCAATCTCACACATGCATTCAGTGATTGGGTTAATAGTCAAAAGGAATTAATTGGCTAATTTAAAGCACATGGCAGATTTTTTATGAGTTCTAAGATTAACACTTGGCAGCATAGGATTTATTTTTCCATAAGCCCCCTTTCCTCTTCCCCTCTGGTGGAATCATAGTCTCTCTAATGCTCTTTACACCCCCATATTGGACCATTTTATTAATTTGCAACATAATATTTACATACATTTCAAATTGGCATGGTAAGCCAGCCCAAATGGGTGTGGCTCATTGGCGTTCGATTGATATGACGTCACTTGGTGTAAATGGAGGTCACGAGATCAAATCCCACCCGGGTTTACCTGTGTCCCATGTCTTGCGGGCGGGTGTGGGGCACCTAGGGGTATAGTTATAGCGGGAATGGATCCCTGGACCCCGTGACACGCAAGTACCAGCCCAGCCCCAATTGTCGATTCCCCCGGTTACAAAAAAAAAATGGCATGATAAGCCAATCATATAGTCCAATAAAATATATACATCATACATGCCTAGCCATTCACTAGTCAGGCCTTGGCCTTGAGCTCTACACTAGGAATCCATACTAGGATATTTACATTATTTACATAATTTTCATTAAATACATTCCAAGTCAAAATTGGGGGTATTACACACACAAACAAAAACATAAACTCCATATAGTTCGTTATGTAGTTATTTATTTAACCCCCACAACTTTTGTTTTAAGTTGTCTTTGGAAAGGCAAGTTAGCAACTCATTTGAAGGCTTGGGTGGAAGCTAAGTGGCAGCCTCTGAGTGAATTTTTGGCCATTGTCCAAGCACTTTATTTGCAGGTTTTTGGAAGCCCCCTTTCCAGAAGAGTTGTAGTCAAACCGGCAGCCCGTTCCTTCACAAATATGACCTTGTTTGGGTCCAGTTGTAAACTTAATTGATTCCTAGTTTATAAAGGATCAGTAAATGTGATTAACAGTCCTTTGGGATTATAGTAAGTTCCAGGGATTAGTGGCATAAACCACCATCCCTCGCATCCCCCTACCCCCTGTCAAATTTGTGTACTTTGTGTAAATAGTTTAGATTTGATTTCTTTTTGTTTCCCTTTCTGCATCTACTTTGTGTAATTAGTTTAGATTTGATTTATTTTTGTCCATCAACTTATACAGACATTATATTTTGTCAATCAATTCATATGGACGCTAACTTTCACATAGACTAGGGATTTTTTACTTATAAGCCAAGTAATAAGATAAAACTCTACGTTTTAATCTAAAATCCACGGTGGGACTAAGCGCTACACCCTCAGTCTGGTTGAGGTGTACCTTAGGACTTGAGATCTTCCGAGTGTATCCAAACTTCGCCTTACCGTGGGCATCAACGATTCTCAAACTTGCCCCCACCAAACAAGACTATCTCTTTGCCCAATAGTTTCAATTCCTAAATTAACTGCTTTACGTCTTAGACTATTTTTCTAGTTGCATTTGCTTTCATAGATTAGATCTGGCAGTATTTTATTTCTACTAACTACAATCTAGATCTAGGTACTGACATCAATTTGTAGTAATTAAATCACATTTACTTTTCAGTCTATTCAAACCAGGTCTTGATTGATATATCATCTATAGCTTTACAAATCCGCATTGCAACTTGCAAGTATAATCTAGGTTGATTATATATTTCTACTTAAAGCCAATGGTCCTCTTTTTATCCATATTTTTATGCTTAGTAGATTTCATTATTAATCAATCACTTAGATTTATGCCTTGATGATATTGTAGACAATTATATTATCTGCTAGATTAGATCTTTTTTCCAAGTACGCATTCATAGTTATATCATTTCTACTTGTTATATTAACTCCTAGTTATTCTAAATTGATCCTTGGATTATATTTTATAGGGACCACCCCCTGGCTTTGTTTAGTAGTTGGATTAAATGGAGTAGTTGAGTGTTGTAGTGGCAATGCACCTAACTCGAGGCTTGCACCCAAGGATGCACCAAGTGAGTTAAGATTTTTCTCGCATTTCCTAGGTGCGGATTCGGTGGCAACAAGTAGTGTAATGGAGTTTAGAATATAAGGATTAGGTATTCTCGAATCTCAAGGGGGTGTGGCAAGCTTAGCAGATAGTTTTGAATAAGCTTCAACAGGATATAGTTGGCCCTCAAAACGGTTGGGACCAGATCGATTTAGATCATCCCTTAGACAAGTGACAACATAGATATATTTAATCCCCTTCTTTTCAGGAAAGAGATTGGCAAAAAAGAGCTGATGTACATAGGGGGACTAGTAGGATGAAAACTCAAGCAACTAGATCCAATAGAGAATGGTCAACCGTGCTCAAAGGCTACAAGCTATGGACAAAGAAAGTTATAAAAACCTATTAAATCGTAGACAACTCCACTTTATACAAAATGAGTGGATGTGCAGGGACCTATTTGAAAGCATTGGAAATTATCCTATGGGAAATCCTTTTTTTACTACATAGTACAGAGGCAAAGAGATTTAGGCTAGGACCCACCCAAGCTTCTCCCCTGAAGACATACACAACGGAAGATGGGTGGCTCATTATCACAAATCCTGGTGTATTCGTAGATTTCATGGCATCTTGCAAACTCGTGCTTCCTTTAAAGCTAGAGTTCGTTGATGGTTCGGTGTCTAGTAGTTACAGACAAATTTTATCATACAGCTTTTATACATAGCAATTGTGTGACTTGTCCCAAATCAGAAACCGTCAAGCATTTTCTGCGGGGTTGCAAGGTGTCCCAAATTGTTGGGTTTTTGGTTGTTGTGGGCTACCATATGCTAATCAGTGCCCCCTCCACCTTGAAGATTTTTTAATGACAAAATAATAAATTTCTCATTTATACATTTTGTCAAACATTTGGCATTTCTGAGATTTCAAGTTTATATATGCACTAATTTCAAAATTGCAACAAATTGAAATACTTATGCCAAATGATTAAACTGAAAAACACTCTGAGAATCAGTAAATAGACACAGTGAATTTTTGGTCAAACTGACCCAAGAAAAACCCCAAAGGGGAAAACCTGTGAGAGAGAGTATCTTTTATTATTAAAGAAACAAACTCAAAAATTCTGTGACTGAAAAATTTTGTTTTACACTTTACAAATCAAGATTTCTGCAGCAAGAACAAATTTATCTCAACCATCATTTGTTTTGGAGTTTGAACCCACATGTGCCAAGCCAAATTTCTGCCCACATGTGCCAGAAAAGTACAGTATGGCCCCTCTGCTGTACTTATTGTTTTCTGCCTCAAAAATCGTGCCTGCTGACTGTCACACCTATACAGATTTTCCAGCAGATTATTACCTCGGGTTTTGTGCTCGCTTTCTCTGCCTTAATACATGTGCCCTTTCTCAAACAGTAGACTGTTTACAGCTATGAAACTTCTCCAAAAACAGTTCTGTATGGACAGCAATCTTGTTGTAGTTTCCTTGGAAACTGTGTCTTGATTTGCCTTTGTCTTCTTGCTCTTCAATACTTCTAAAAATCAATCTCTGATTTTTTATCTTCTCTCTCTCAAACTAAAGTGTTTCTCACACTTTTTCTCTCTTCATTCTTCTTCTCTCATTGAATAATGAAGATGATGCCCTTCCTCTCTAGAAAAAATAGTTTTATAACCAAATGACTAAAAACCCTAACTAATATTTTCACCAATGGCTAGGATTAGATCTTTTCACTTCAAGATCTAAAGCTCTCATTAAAAAGCTCATTAAATGGCCCTTTTAATCATTTAATAGATTTTTACTAAAGTCACTTTTTCCTAGAGAAACATTAAATTCCTACTTGCACTTAGAAAGGATAAAGAGGCAGCTGACCGTTCCTTATACTCCACAACATAATGGAGTTGCTGAAAGGAAGAACCGAGCGATAGTGGGAGCAGCTAGAGCTATGTTGCGCAATCAAAGTCTTCATTTCTTTCTATGGGCTGAGGCCTGTAGCACTGTTGTTTTTGTACAGAACAAGAGTTCTCACCGTGCCTTGGGGTGTAAAACTCCTGAGGAGATGTTCACCGAGAAGAAGCCTGAGATAGGCCACTGCCACATATTTGGATGTCCTACATATTCCCATGCCCCTTCTGAGAAGAGGACAAAGTTGGAGCCTACTGCAGAGCGGGGCATCTTTGTTGGCTATGATGATACTTCAAAGGACTTTTGCATATGCTTTCATGTACAAAAGAAAGTTGTAGTAAGGAGGGAGGTGAGATTTGAGGAGGAGTGGGCCTTTAGGAAGTCTCGGGTGTCTGAGCACGAGGAGCAGCAGACTTCTACTCCACAGGTGACTACATCTCAAAAATTAGCTAGTCCGAGTACAGGATCACAGGTCTCAGGACTGACGGGTCCACAGGTTTCAGGTTCTTCAGGTACAGGGAATTCTGGTATAGGGACAGGTGTTATAGTTGATTTTACCACACACGGTTGATCACATATTGATGACCTTCCCTGTCCCTCTGCAGACTCTTTAGACCCCATGGACTCATATTATCCTTTGATGATCCAAGTTAATCCCTTAAAAACCCCTGTTTATTGTTGTACGCGACTTTTAATCCCTTTCTCGCGTGTACACGCAACTTTTGACCTCAAACCCGCGTACATCGGGATGTGTGCATAAGTCCAAATATTTTTGGAGTTTTCCTCATAGAAGTCCGAATAACTTGACTCTTGGCCTTCCAAATGCCTTGAGAACGCTCGGATTCGACCCTCCATTACCCTTTTGGAGAGCTATATAAGGAACCCCTTTGATACATTAAAGAGGAGGAATTGAAGAGCAAGTAAACTATAGTCCACTGTTGCCACAGTTTGCATATACTTGAGTCTGCGTCCCTTTGTAGCTTTGGAGCACTTTGTGTTCTTCCCAAGCTTTCCTTTGCTTGTGAGCTTGCTATCGAGAGATGGAGGATTGAGGTGGTGGAGGCCCAGGTGGAGGACTCGGTTTCTCAGGTTCGTAGACGTGCCGACAGAGGTTGTCACTATTGTAATCTTTGATTTTATTAATAGAAATATCTTTTCCTGTCCAATTATGTGCAATTGAATATGAATGTTGAATCCATGGATGTGTTTAATTGTTTATGCATCATTGAATATATATGCTAGAATAAGTCTAACACACTATTATATAGCATGCTTGTCTTGTTTGTTGTTGTTGAAAGCGAATTGCTAATACAGGCGTGAATTGGAAAGCTCAACGGGGATCTACTTCAATCGTCCGAAAAAATGTACGATTTGATATCCCTTAGTGTTAGATGTTTGGTTTCTCTTCCATATTGGGAAAGATTGATTTCTAGTGTCAAAGCTCTCTGTTGTGGTACACCCCAAGCCATAGGAAGTTTCTCTCCGTAACAGAATTGGCGACTCTGATGGGGATGTTCCTTGTTTTTCTTTGGGGATTGGGGGCACAATGTGTTTTATACTTGCTCTTTGTTTCTCCCTATTTCTGTGTCGCATTTTATAGTATGTTCATACATTGACACTCCTCTTGATTGGTTTGACCTTTAGCCTGCTTTTTACCACACATTTCTCTGTATACGCGGGTTTCAATTGAACAGTCGCATACATACGCGGGTTTTAGCTGAAAAGGCACGTACATACGTTGTTGTTCCTTCAACAATCGCGTACATCCTCCCTTTTGGTTGAGTTTTTGATGTGAGAAGTTGTTGGGTGGGTTGTGAGTGTGGTTGGGTCCTCCTGGGTTCTGATGTTGTCTGTTGACTGCTTCTGTTGTGACCAGAGACTGCTTTTTCATTGATTTTTTCTTTGAAAATAGTTTGTCATTTATCTTTTTTGTTTTGCCATTTATGCATTTACTCTTTTTGTCTCGATGTCTTGTTGGGCTTGTGTTTTATACTTTCTGCAAAGACTGAGAGTTTTAAATGACTTTTATTGCATTTTTCATTCTTTTATATTGAAAAATACAAAATAGTTGCACTCTTAGTTGCATCTTAGATATGGATTTGAGGAGGTACTTGCATTGGATTGCTTGGATGAGAGTTGTGTTTAGGCTTTCATATAGGAAGGATTGCATTGACATTTTGAAAGGAATGAACATTTTTGCATCTCATGTAGTGGCATACCCCATTTTTCATTCTACAAGATTACACTTGGAATTGCTTGTTAGGTGTGCACATTTATTTCACTGCTGAGTCATAAATTCATTAGTTGCATGGCCATTTCCCTTTGAGTAATCACAGCCAATTAAAATCAACGCTTAAATAAAATGAATTACACTCTTTTCTTTTATAGGGTGCATCAACAAGATTAAGTTTTAGGGCCTTGGAATAGTTCATTGTGAGTCAATTCTCCAAGACTACTAAACAAAACAAGTAGGTGTCTGTCCAGGTGAGAGAGTGAAATCCTTGGTATAATTAGTGTTTCTCAGGAGGCTCCTCTTACATAGGAGTTAAGCACGAGGCAGCGCACGCGATTGTGATTGGAATGACCCCTGGTCACTTTCTGTGAGTGTCGGAGATATTTCCAGGATCGTATTCGTATCTGGGGGCTCTTTTGAGTTTCGGGCTTTGCTACCCTGCCCATACGGTCGATCCCGCCTGCGACTGTCCACCTGAGCATTGATTATATTCGGGTGACCTTAGTTTCCTTACCTAGGTATCGCATGGGGTACTTGCAGAGATTATTTTGTAGGTGTCCTGCCCAGGTAGGGGTCGGACAACACAGTCGCTTTATGCGTTGAAGCTGAGGGCCACTATAATTGGTTACGTACCTCTGCTTGCACTGTATGGGAGTTTTGAGCCTCTCCTAGGCGAGACATACCTGCTGCATTCGGTAGCTCACTTATCCTCCCCTTGGCTTGCTTGCATTTTGGCTGAAGATTTTCTTAGGAGTGTGCTCTTTGTACGCTAGTTGGCTTTTGGGATCGCGGTTACTTGAGTTTATTTATGCTCTCGAGTTCGAATCCTTTTATTTTCGGCATGCCTGGTGTCTTGTCACCCATCCTTGGTCCTAGTACGGACCCTGGTGTCGGACTTGGGGCATCACAACCCCTTACCGTGCTCATGGATTTGGGAATGGTCATATTCCATCCTCTACTCCATTTGTGGAGGATTATTATTCCCTTCGCTCGGTCTTTACACCAGTGGTCACCCTCACAGGGGTGGTAGTGGATACGTGAACGTTGGGTCTACACCTTGCATTCCTTCTTATGTCCCATCGTCCACCGCACTGTTTCCTTTGGATGCAGTTGTTGTGATCAATCCTCCCTATATCCTATAGTTTGGACTCTTTATTGATTGTTCCCAGCTGTTTTGGACTAATATTGTTATCATGTAGGGTCCGGTTTTTTGTACACTCTCTCCAGGGTTTTGACCCATTCGTGCCCATGACAGGTATAATTTTGAACTGGCATATACGGTAAGACTCCACATCCGCTTGCATTATGTATTGCCTTATGACCATTTCATATTGACCTTAGCTACAAACCCATTCCATGATGTCACAGAACCTTCATGCTGTTGTTAGAAGTGGCGTTATGTGAATGGTAGAGCTCTCCTATACATGGGTGCCCTAGTTAGATCCTCTTGTAAATTTGGTGCCTATGCTGAGCTACCTCCTTTAGGTTGTGGGAGTCCTTTTGGTCCCGCCATGTCTTTGAGCAAGAGCTTCATACTCCTCTTGAACTTTATGCTGGCCATTTCCCTTGGGACTGCCTTGTATATATCAAGTTGTAATTGCATTTTCATAAGGTTGCTTGCCTTCTTGAGCTTTATGCTGGCTCCCTGACTTTGAGTTATCAACCATATAGCCCGAGCTTGTCTCATGTCTAGCCAAGCAGAGCCTTTTTTACATATTTTTTGCAGCTTGATCATCCCTTTTACCGGGAGGAGACCTTCCCCCAAGTGTCAGTATCCTGCACATATATCCTTGCATTGAGCATAGGCATGTTCCACTGCTTGGAACTAGTTTGCTTGCCCCCTGACACTCGTCTCCTCCTAGATTTGTACTATAAAGCACTTTTATTCTTTTTTCAAGCTTTTCAAAATATCTGAAAAAGTCGAAAAAAATCAAAAAAACCAAAAAGTTGGATAGGAAAAAATGTTATCTTTGGCAGCAATTGAGTTGTGTCGCCTTCGAACAGAGCACTGTATATCACATCCATTGGGTGGGTATTAGTTTGACTTTACGAGCTGTACTCATTACTTTGAGTTTATCTCCACCGACTGGTTAAGCTTCCAGTCCCTACGGAGCCTCTATTGATGCCTCTTGTGTCACAGAGATGTCCCAGTTTGCATATCGATTCCATGCTGCCTACCTTTAGTCACCATTCGCCTTTATGCTCTTGTTCGAAGGAAGTTGAAGCTTGAGTCGGCCATTCCTCAGTTATCTTGACTTTGCATGTCGGCCATTCCCGATACTGTTACTGGTTCGTGCACATCTTGTTCTTCCACATTGTACAACGTTGTTGAGTACCTCGTGTTGGTTGATGGGGGATGCCTTAATGCCCTCCTTCCAGCGGATTCCATTCCATCGACATCAGATCATTTATTCTGGAATAGGAGTCTAGAGTCCTTTGAGTACCTTGAGACTTACAGTCATCAGTGGTAGGTTCTCTCGCCATCAATAGTTTTGGGAATACATCAATGTCCCATGATCGATGGATTCTTCCAAGTGTTTGACCTCAACACATCTATTCACACTTGTTAGATTGCACTCTGTACCTTGATTCTCATTTTCATTATCGGTGGGTGATCTCGCGTCTGTTAACGGTATACATCAACGACCGGTAATCAGACAATGGACTACTATGTTCGACCTCGATACATATATTCACATATTAGGACATGTACTCGTAGCGGTTCATGTAGAAGACCTTTCAGCCTGGTGGCATTCCATAAATGCTACCTCTTTGATCGTGCCAATGTTCATGAGATTTCAGCTCTCGTGATTTGATTCCAGTGTATACCAGATATCTTCAGCTATTATGGAGATCTTGATCCATTGTGTATCTTTAGTCATTATGGAGATCTTGATCTATTGTACATCTTCATCGACTTTAGAGATTCTGATCTATTGTATATTGTACGTGGAAATGACCACACATGTCACATTTTGTATATCATGCATATTCATGGCCATTGTACTCTTATGTATCCGGGACTACTCTATGTATTTGCAGTCATATGCAGAGATTTATCATTGTATTGTATTGATGAGTGACTGGTTCTTCCACCTGGGTCTTCATTACTCCACTTCTGGGATGGATTTTATAATGTATTTCGGCCATCATGTTACCCCTCTGACCTCACACATTAGGGGGCATCTGTTATAGCTAATTTTACCACACACGGTTGATCACATATTGATGGCCTTCCCTGTCCCTCTGCAGAATCTTTAGACCCCGTGGACTCATATTATCCTTTGATGATCCAAGTTCATCCCTTAAAAACCCCTATTTATTGTTGTACGCGACTTTTAATCCCATACTCGCGTGTACACGCGACACGCAACTTTTGACCTCAAACTCACATACATTGGGATGTGTGCATAAGTCCAAATGTTTTTGGAGTTTTCCTCATAGGAGTCTGAATAACTTGACTCTTGGCCTTCCAAATGCCTTGAGAACACTCGGATTCGACCCTCCATTCCCCTTTTGGAGAGCTATATAAGGAACCCCTTGGATACATTGAAGAAGAGGAATTGAAGAGCAAGTAAACTATAGTCCATTGTTGCCACGGTTTGCATATGCTTGAGTCTACATCCCTTTGTCCCTTTGGAACACTTTGTGTTCTTCCCAAGCTTGCCTTTGCTTGTGAGCTTGCTATCGAGAGATGGAGGATTGAGATGGTGGAGGACTCGGTTTCTCCGGTTCGTAGATGTGCCGACAAAGGTTGTCACTATTGTAATCTCTGATTTTATTAATAGAAATATCTTTTCCTGTCCAATTATGTGCAATTGAATATGAATGTTGAATCCATGGATGTGTTTAATTATTTATGCATCATTGAATATATATGCTAGAATAGGTCTAACACACTATTATATAGCATGCTTGTCTTGTTTGTTGTTGTTGAGAACG
Organism: Pseudotsuga menziesii; assembly: GCA_001517045.1. Lineage (NCBI taxonomy): Eukaryota > Viridiplantae > Streptophyta > Pinopsida > Pinales > Pinaceae > Pseudotsuga > Pseudotsuga menziesii. Next base: position 86,037 of record LPNX010163928.1, read on the forward strand.
AATTGCTAATACAAGCATGAATTGGAAAGCTCAACGGGGATCTACTTCAACCATCCGGAACAAGGTACGATTTGATATCCCTTAGTGTTAGATGTTTGGTTTCTCTTGCATATTGGGAAAGATTGATTTCTAGCATCAAAGTTGTCTGTTGTGGTACACCCCATGCCATAGGAAGTTTCTCTCCGTAACAACAGGTTCTCAAATTACAGGTTCACAGGTTTCACCTACACGTGATTCGGGTTCACTTGGTTTTAATTCACCAGGCACAGGATCTCAGACCACAGGTACTTCTTCAAGTAGGCAGTCATCAAATGAGGAGGTTCAAGAGGAGGATCTGCCACAGGAAGCTACTTCAAAAAAGAGAAAGGCAAGTTGGCTTAAAGAGTTGATGAAGGAAGCTGAGGAGTCTGTGGGGCCATCCAAGAGGAGGGTTAGAGAGAGTAAAAGAGAGGTTTTCTAGTTATATGGCGGCGGTGACAAGTTTGCATGAGTCAGAGCCTTCCACCCTTGAGGAGGCAGCCACACATCAGGTTTAGAGAGATGCCATGATGGAAGAGTACAATTCCATCATAAAGAATGATGTGTGGGAGATTGTTCCGAGACTAGAGGGGAAGTCAGTTGTGACTTCCAAGTGGTTGTACAAGATCAAACATGTTGCGGATGGCAACATTCAGAAGTACACGGCTCGTTTTTGTTGAAGTTTTATGAATTTTCAAAAGTTAACTAACTTGTGCAACAAATCGAATCAAGCACTCAAAAGGATGAAGTAGAAAATACAGCAGTGACAATACAAGATAATTTTAAACATAATTTTCATCTCTTTCAACTTTAACACTCCCAAAGGTCCCTGTGTTAAAGTTGAAATGTACAATAATACTAGATAATAACAATAGTAAAAATGAGCTAATGAACAAGCTAAACCAAACTAATAGATAGCATCAATAAAAGGAAAAGCAGAACTGGTTGAGACCTTCCTTATAGTCAGATATCTTTTCCAGATCAGATCTTGTCTTTTGAAGGCAAGTCACTAAGGAATAGTGGACATAGCTTAAGGAGAGAAAGTAGGTAGTTGTAGGGTAGAGTTAGACAAATAAAGACCTTAAGATGTTAACCAAGGACAGTCCAGAAATGGGGATGGAACACTTCAAACCGTTGTTGCAATGACAATCTTAGGACAGTGATACACTAGTTAAATAGTATCACCTTCAAATGTGCAGAGGCAGCCTTCATGCACAGCTGTAGCAGCTTCATAGAATCTGAGAGAGGCAAGGGCATCTTCCAAACAATTTCAATAGGTCATGACCTACTATAGTAAGCTTAAACAAAGTTCATTGCAGCCTTAGCATGCTCAACAAAAGTTACAACCCTGTCCTAGCAGCCCACAAGAGGTCACGATTCAAGTTTAGCAATCCAATAAGAGATCACACCCAACTTAACAATCCAACAAGAGGTCATAGCCTAGTTTAGAAGGTCACAACCCAAGTTATCAGCCCAACAGGTCACAGTTGAATGCTGGCAGCTTACAAAGGTCATGACTGTGTGCTAACAACGTCAACAAAGGTCACGGTTGAGTCTTACTAGCCTTCAACTAGTCACATACTGGCCCTAACAGGCCTTAAACAGTCACGGCCCAGCCTATGGTCCTCAAACGATCACGGCCCAACAGAAGGGGCTACAAACAGTCATGGTTCAGATTTAGCAGCCCACAAACAATCACAGTTCAATCCAAGAGGATTAACACAGGTCACGGTCTAGTCAAAAAGTCACAACCCAAAGCTAGCAGCCCACAACAGCTTTCTTATGGTCACGATTGTCCCTTCGCAACCTTAATACAATAAAAAATCAGATCTAGCAGCCCAAAAGGTTCATGAACCAGATCTAGCAGCCCACAAAGCTCACGGACCAGATCTGGCATCCCACAAGGTCACAACTCTATCATAAAAAGCAGCACCAAGAAAGCGGCATCCCTAGCAGGGTGAGGGAGAGGTGGCAACAGCTCAAAAACAACAGAAGAGCCCTAGATGTCAAGCCAAAGTGCAGCAACAAGCCCTAAGACAGTCATAGAAACAGATCTCCAACTTTATCTTATCAAGCCACTTGCAAAATGAACTTTAGTACTTTAATTTATAAACTTGAAAGGTCTTCTAGAAAGTTCATCTATCTAATCCTACCTTTTAGGAGATTTACAAAAATAAACATAAAATAATATTATGTTGACTTAGGGTAGGGTACTAAAGGTCAAGTGGTCATACAAGATAAAAACAATAAAGTTAAGTCATCGTGGCAAAAGGGTCACAATACCACAATCAAGATGGGCGCTAGGACTAAAATGGAAACATAAGACCATAAGTCAACAAGAGGGGTTAAATCAAGGTGGGAAGTCAACCCTTTCACCCACAAGACCAAGGTATACCATCAAGGTGGGGAAACAACCTTTTCACTCACAAGACCATGTTAGATTTTTCACAAGATTATAGCAGTATATCTTAATTGCATTTATCAATAGGATGACTAGAAGATAGACAAAGCACATAACAATAACACGAGTATTTTTCACCTGGGAAACTCAAATGACAAAAAACCCAGCAACCTTCGTCTAGAGATAATAATTCTGAAAACAGTGTACAATGAAGAAAAAGAAAAGATGGAAGTATCTTCCTGAGATAGAAGCCCCAAAAACAGTCTTCTCCTTCAGTAGGTGTGAACTTCTCTCTCCCAGAAAATACGAACTTCACTTGAGTGACAATGTGTTATAATGAGGAGGGGTGCCTCCTATTTATACTGATTTTCCACTAGGAAAAATAACTAGGGTCAACTTCTCTTGGGGGAGCAATAAAAAACCTTTTTATAATTTTATTTTTATTTCTTTTATTCCTGGGTTTTCACCCCAAGGCTTACACTGTTCTTTCTAGGTTTTGTAAGATAGATTACAACAATTTCAACTCCTGTAGGAGGTACAAGGAGGTACAATGCAAATACAATAAGAATAGCTTTTGAAGTTGCATGAATTCCAACACTCCCTCTCAACAAGGAAGGTATTTTTCGGTCTTCATCAGCACCACGATCATCTGGGTTTCATCTGTACATCTATACTGTCTCCATCATCTCTATACATATTGAAGGTTGTCTGCACGATCTCTGTCCTTCGAGATCTGTCTTCTTGAATCAGTTCTATCAGGATGTTTGAGAGAAAATCTTTTGCTGCCTATCCGTCTCCACTGCTGATGGGAAACTTCCATACCAGGCTAGAGAATCTTGGACTAGCAAATGTGTACGACCATCTACTACATGTTCGTCTCATCTGTCGATGGGGTACTCCCATACCTGGCTAAGAACCTTAACGAGTAAATGTGCACGACCATCTACTGCTTGTTCGTCTCATCTGTCGATGGGATTTCTCCCCTACCTAGCTGAGAACCTGAACGAGTAGATGTACCTGTGCAATCACATGGCCATCTACTGCCTGTCTGATTCATCTGTCGATGGGATTTCTCCCATATCTAGCTGAGCACCTGGACGAGCAGAGCCACTTGTGTGAACCCAACCATCTACTACCTACCTATCTCATCTGTCGATGGGATTTCTCCTATGCCTAGCTGAGAACCTGGACAAGTAGAGGTCCCTAGGCAAAGGCATGGTAAATGTCTCTCAGTCATCTCTCCCTAAGGAGGGATATGTTCTATTCTACTCCAAGTCTTCCACGAAAGTATTCAAACATCACCCTGAGAAGAGGCTTGGTTAGAACATCTGCAGTCTGGTCATCTGTCGGAATATACTGTAGCTCGATCGCACCTTTCTGCACCATATCACGTATGAAGTGATACCGAATTTCTATGTGATTCGACTTGTCATGCAAAACAAGGTTTACCGACATCAGCACACAACTATGGTTTTCACAATGAATCACGGTTGGCTCTAGAATCTGGCTAAACAATCCTACAAGAAGTTTATGAAGCCAAACTGCTTCTCGGGCTACTAAACTAGTACCATATACTCGACCTCTACAGTACTGAGAGCTACTAAGTTTTGCTTCCTACTGAACCAAGAAATTACTGCAGATACCAGACTAAAACAACATCTTGAAGTGCTCTTCCTATCTGTAGGTAGTGCATCCGGCCCAATCTGAGTCTGTAAAACCTTGCAATTTCAAGTTACATTCTCAATCATCCCACAGTGCCACGTAAGTATCTGAGCACATGTTTTGCAACAATTTGCCTCGGTTCGCACATGAACTGACTAAGGGCATTCACAGCAAAACAATTATCTGGTCTCGTGTTCGCCAGATACATCAAGAACCCAATCAGTTGACGATACATAGTGGGATTTTGATCAAATTTGAATCTGAAGCAGACTCTCTTAGCTTCTTCAAATTTGCATCCATCGGAGTAGCTATGGACTTGCAGTCCAACATTTTGAATCTCTTCAGAATATCTATGGTGTATTTTCCTTGACCTAGGAAAATTGTAATGTTCCGTTTTTATAAAAAGGGAATAACTAAGGACTAATAGCACTAGGAGAAGAAAGGTACATCAATTTAGTATTATTAAGTCATCAATGTAGTAAGAAGGCCATAAGAGTTCAAATCATAAAGCATGCAGAGCATGCAGGTCTTATTTTAGTGTTAAATTCAACATGAAATTAGAATTGCATGCATGCAAAAGTGAAGCGTAAACCCTAAAAGTGACATGCAAACCCTAAAAGTACATGCTATTCTATTTAAGAAGGGTTATTGGACCAAAGAGAATATCTATTGTTATTGTTGATTGATTTTGGAGTTTCGAGCAGTAGCACAGCATGCAGCCGCGGCAGTTGGGGTCGGAGACAGTGTCTTCAGCTAGCGAGGGTTTGGCAGTGACATATCTACTAGTCTCTTATTGGGATAGATCATCCAGGTTTATCCATTGCATCCATCATATACTACAGTATTCGGAGATCCAGCACATTCCGAAGGGTTATTAGCAGATCCATGTTTTGCAACCGGAAGTAGCAGGGAAAAAGCAAAAGGATTCGCTGGGACCACAAAACCTCGTCTTTCCTCCGCATGTCAGCTTCCTCTTTCTCAGCAAGCCTATCCTACGGTATGCAGTGATTATCAGCCACCAGTTTGCTCACCTGGAGTAGCTATCAGCCAAACAGATCAGTTGGGGGTGTGAGCAGTAGAACTGCTAATCAATTCGCTAGGGCACTTAGAGGCAGCCAAACCTCTGCATGTGCCAGGCCATCTCTCCGGCATCAACAGACGGACAAACTCAGAAAGTTTCAGCCCGAACGGACCTCTCCTCCTACAAAAACCTCACCTTCAGTCTGGAGGGTTTTTACGGTACTACGAGGCGGTAACACCAGAGGAAAAGAGCATTATTAGACCACCCATCCAAATCCTTATGCATGCAGCTATCTCTGGAGTCATTATCAATCAGAATATCAGTGGTAAGTGTTAATTTCTCTCTGCAAAACCCTAACCCTAATTCAGCTATATTTTAGGGCATTTTTGCATGGCGAGTTTGCATGCACAGTTATTTTGCAAATTTGTATGAGATTGAGTGTGCGAGTCGGCACTATCATAGAACATTAGAGAATATCAGTATTTGGGATATTACGGTGGTATTAGAGCATGATCCTTGCCAGCTGTCGGCATATAGCAATTGAATAAAAGTGCATGTTGATGCATGCATGTACATGCAAATGCATGTCAGTGATGTTGGTGAAGTGCATGTCAGAACAAAGGTTTTTCTTTGCCAGCTTGTGAGAACATGAAGACAATGAGAAGGATCTTGACTGGAAATTGGCAGAGGTTAGCAGTACTTCAACACTTGCATCGATATCAGGAGTATCTAGCCTTGGGTGATGAGGTATGTGCAGCATTGTCTTTTCAAGATTATTACACCATCAAGTTCAGGAGCCAGCCCAAGGATTTAGATGAGGATCTCCTTAAAGGCATAGTTGGGGGAGGGAAGAAAGATGAGCATGAAGTACAGGTTGTTGGTGAGCTTCATTTGGAGTTAACAGTACATGATGAGGATGTGCATGAGGAGATTGCATTAGAGCCATCTTGTGAGTCTAGCGACACAAGCACATTCGCTAGTCAAATTGTAGACAAGCCGTGTGATGAGTTGAAGTTGGTACACTCTTCATCACCTACAGCAGGAGTCCAAACACATATGACAGGCGAAACACATGAGGTGCAAGGTAATGAGCACAGCAGTCGAGACAGTGAGCAGTCACACATGGAGGTTAGGGAGAGTTTATACATGCATGAGATAGAGCTTCCAGATGATAGTCACTGAAAGAAAATTGAACGTGTTAAAGAAAGCATTCTAGCGATGAAAGAGAGGACCAAGATACTCTGAGACACCATAGTACAACGAGATGTTGAGCTTACAGTTCTTCGAGTTGTATGTACCGAGTCAGCGGTCAAGATTTCTAGTATTGAACAACAGTTAGATTCCTTGATGGGGCAGCAGGAGAAACATACTATTGCATTTCAAAGCAGTCGTCTTAAGGAGTACATAGGCAGGGCTTGCAGTAGCTTGAGTCCACATTTGCATAATGGCGGATGGTTTTTACAGGTTGGCCAGGATCGAGAAATTGACCAGCAGTATATGAGCATTCCAGTTGAAATCAGAAGGGCAGAATGTCCGCCTGGTAGGATTATTCCTTGTGATGGTGCTTCTGGACAAGGTACTTTTAGGGGGTTGGATTGGAGAGAGATTAAGAGTTGGTGTCCTATTGATTTGGTGATTCTTGGGAAGACATTCCTAGCCAAGGGTATAGTCCCACAAGAGCCTTCAGATATTTGGGATGAAATATGCACAAGTTTGCATTGGGATCCAGGTGGAAGACCTTATGAGGGATGGATACAGTGTTTACTGATGGCGTTACATGGGAGTCTACATGATGCTCCTTGTGTCTATACTACGCAGGGTAGCGGTGGATGCATTTTGACCTCTGCAATTCTCAGATTGATTTGGGACCCTAGGATTACAGTGACTGACAGTTTAGTGATTGCTAGAGGATGCTTTCAGGAGGTCTCTCGTGATGGTACCGTACAGTGCAGTGTTTTGAGTAGAGGGTGCTACAGATCTCCTAGGTTAATTTGGGACCCTGGGATCATCCCCGGATTCAGTTGGTTCAGTTGATTGATTGTGGATTTGCGTTGGCATTGCTTGAGGACAAGCAATCTCTGGCGAGGGAAGACTGTAATGTTCCATTTTTATAAACAGGGAATAACTAAGGACTAATAGCACTAGGAGCAGAAAGGTACATCAATTCAGTATTATTAAGTCATCAATGTAGTAAGAAGGCCATAAGAGTTCATATCATAAAGCATGCAGAGCATGCAGGCCTTATTTTAGTTTTAAAGTCAACATGAAATTAGAATTGCATGGATGCAAAAGTGAAGCGTAAACCCTAAAAGTGACATGCAAACCCTAAAAGTACATGTTATTCTATTTAAGAAGGGTTATTGGACCAAAGAGAATATCTATTATTATTGTTGATTGATTTTGGAGTTTCGAGCAGCAGCACAGCGTGCAACCGTGGCAGTTGGGGTTGGAGATGGTGTCTTCAACTAACGAGGGTTCGGCAGTGAGATATATGCCCTAGTCTCTTATTGGGATAGATCATCTAGGTTTATCCAGTGCATCCATCATATACTACAGTATTCAGAGATCCAGCACATTCCGAAGGGTTATTAGCAGATCCACGTTTTGCAGCCGAAAGTAGCAGGGAAAACGCAAAAGGATTCGCTGGGACCACAAAACCTAGTCTTTCCTCTGCATATCAGCTTCCTCTTTCTCAGCAGGCCCATCCTACGGTATGCAGTGATTATCAACCACCAGTTTGCTCAGCTGGAGCAGCTATCAACCAAACAGATCAGTTGGGGGCGTGAGCAGCAAAACTGCTAATCAATTCGCTAGGGCACTTAGAGGCAACCAAACATCTACATGTGCCAGGCCATCTCTCCAGCATCAGCAGACGATAAAAGCTTAGAAAGTTTCAGCCCGAACGGACCTCTCCTCCTACAAAAATGACACCTTCAGTCTGGAGGGTTTTTACGGTACTAAGAGGCGGTAACACCGAAGGAAAAGAGCACTATTAGACCACCCATCCGGATCCTTATGCATGTAGCTATAACTGGAGTCATTATCAGCCAGAATATTAGTGGTAAGTGTTAATTTCTCTCTGCAAAACCCTAACCCTAATTCAACTATATTTTAGAGCATTTTTGCATGGTGAGTTTGCATGCACAGTTATTTTGCAAATTTGTATGAAATTGAGTGTGCGAGTCAGCACTATCATAGAACATTAAAGAATATCAGTATTTGGGATATTACAAAAATCTCCTTCTACCTCTGCCATACTTCTAATCCCAAGAAGTAATGCATCAATCCAAGATCCTTCATGTCAAACTCAGAGGTGAGCTTCTTCTTACACCATACGATAAGTTTCTCATTTCCAGTGAGAAACGGATCATCAACATATGGTACCAAAATCAGTGGCTCATCATTCACAACCTTCTAGTAAAGGTTGGGGTCTGCATCACTCTTGGTGAATCTTAGACTCAGCAAGAATCCGTCTATTCGTCCATACCAAGTACAAGGTGATTGCTTGAGTCCATATAAAGCCTTTTTTTCAACTTGCATACATGAGACTCCTTTCCATGGACAACAAACCCTTCTAGTTGTTCAATATATACATCTTCCTCAATAATACCATTGAGAAAGGTTGTTTTGACATCCATCTGATGCAACTTTCATCCCATAGCTGAAGCAATAGCAATGATCGATCTGATGGAAGTATATCGAGCCACGGGAGCAAATGTCTCATCATAATCGACTCCCTCTTTCTGAGAAAATCCTCTGGCAACAAATCTAGCCTTGTATTTTGCAATGCTCCCATCTGCTCCATGCTTGATTTTGTATAACCACTTGGACGCCACAACTGACTTCCCCTCGGGTCTAGGCACAATCTCCCACACGTCATTCTTCATGATGGATTGATATTCTTCCACCATGGCATCCTCCCAAACTTGGTGTTTGGATGCTTCTTCATAAGTGGTGGGTTCTGAGTCAATGATGTGACTCATCAATGCAACATAGCTGGAGAACCTCTGAGGTCTTTCGATTTCTCGGAAAGTGCCATGTGGAGCTTCATGCCCCTCTGCATCCTGTAAGGTATGTTGTGCCAATCTAGTTCTTTTCCGGCTTACTGCCATATCTTCAGGAATATCAATTGTCGCGACTGGATCAATGGGATCGATGGGTTCATCTTTCTCTGCTAACTCTCTGAGCTTGAGGGGGAGATGATCTCATCTCCTCTGATCCTAGCATCTCTTCTTCATCGATCTCCATGTCTGATCCTCTGTCTTTCCGGATAGCCATTTCTTCTTCAAAGGTCACATCCCTGCTAACTTCAATTTGTCTGGATCTTGGGATATAAATTCTGTAGGCCTTTGAAGATTCATTGTATCCCACAAAAGTTCCCTTCTTGCCTGAAGGTTCTAACTTTGTCCTTTTCTCCTTGGGCACATGAATGTAGACTGGACAGTAATTATCCATCTTGGTGACGACCACGTTCATCAAGGATCCTTCAATTGTCTTGTTCGAATCACGACAGCAGTGTCATCAGGTTTCTATCATATGTAATAAACTAGAATCCTTGTCTCTGAGGGATAACTCCCTCTGTCTCTCAGAAATCGGTTGAGTAAATCTTGTTGAAGCAGCAGATAGACCAACATTCGTAGAAGCCTTCCGCTTCTGATCATCAAATCTCTGCATGAGATCATTCTAGGTCTGAGAGTCATAATTCATGCTTCTAGAGGCCTCTGCTTCCGTCCCATCCATATATCAATGGGATCACTTGTCCTTGTAGATCATGGCGTTCCCTACAAGTCAAATCCCGTCAGATGGTTAGCAATATTTCAATCAATGTATTAACAAAATAATGTAGGCAACTTTTAGTCAATGCTTCAACACAACACACATAAGGCCATTAATTGGATGCTTATGGTCTCCATTATAGCATACCATTAAGAGTGTGTACTACTCCAAGTATGTTATAAAGGAGTTGTCATCCTAGATGGGTTGTGCAGCATGACAGGCTATTTAAACAATCATGTGTATAGCAAATACTACATAAACCTACTTGTTAACTACCTGAATTTAGAAATGTAGATCTGCGTAAAACATATTCAAAACAACCAGATCTAATCTACTAGAGCATGTAAAATCAGATACTTATCTTTTGTGGTTTTGTTGGTGGGCTCCCACTGTCAGAGTCCACTGATCTTCATATGTGTGCTTAACGATCATCACAGTCTGGATCTTTATATCATTTCTTAGAAGAAGAACTCTGAACGATCATCATTCCTTGGCTCCTTGTGAGGAATGTCTTCTTCTACATCAACAATTGAAGCTTCATGCTTCCTTTTGTTTGAACTTCGACAGCTACTAGCATAATGACCGTATTTCTTGCACCGATAGCACTGTATCTGAGATAAATCCCTATTCTCTTGTTTCTTCTTATCTAGGGGAGGACTTGATCTCTTATCTTGGTGCTCGTGATTGAAAGACTTCCTTCCCCTTCCCTTGCCTTTCTTGGCATGAGATACGAACGCTTGATTTTCCTCAAGTTGAGCACCGTGAAGTCTTTGGCGTGCTGCTATTCTTGTTTCTTCCTGAGTGCATTCTGCCCATAGCTTATCAAATTTGGGCAGCTTGGTTCGACCACTTATAGTTTGGATGAAAGACTCGCAAGATGGTGGGAGACCATTTAAGGAGGTCATAACAAGATCCTTTTCTTCAAGGTTGTCTCCACTGGACTTTAGCTTGTCCCGGAGCTCGGTGATCCTCATGAAATATGAGGCAATATTCTCGAACTTCGTCATCTTCATATTCGACAGTTTATTCCTCAATGTGAGAGTCACATTGATGCTACTATGTTCAAATAGATTCTTCAAGCTTTTAAGAATCTTCCTCGTTGTTGTCTTTTCTGAGATCTGAGGAACCAAGTGGTCTCTAACTAAATCCACCAAAATCCTTCTTGCTTTGGCATCAATCTTCCTCCAGTGAGGCTTGTCTTCTTTGACTTCTGGTTCTGGGACCTTTGCATTTACACACTGTAATAGGTCATTTTCTTCTAGCAGAAGAAGAACCCTCGACTTCCAGGGGATGAAGTTGGAAGCCCCTTCCAGACAATCTTCAACCTTCATACTGACCATCTTGACTGCAGATATGGATATGAGACCCTAGCAGACACTAGGTCAAAGCGAAAGGTTGGAGGTTTGGAAAATTGACTCCACAGGTGAATGCGCCTTAGAGAGGCGAGCTGAAAGGAGGTAGAGTCGAGCCAAAACTATGGAGGAAGTAGGTCAAAAACTGAAACCCTAATTTTTGTTGCAGCTGCAGAATTAGGTAAAAATTTGAAAAATTCTCAGAATTGAATTCTTCCTTCACCAAAATATGTGCCCTCCTTAGAGCAAAATTCCCAAGGCTCTTTTCCTGCCAAAATTTGAGTGAAGGACTTGAAAGATGAAACCCTAGTTCTAACAAGTTTTAGACAGAGTTTCGACAATGGCTTCTTCTAGCACTGCTCTGATACCATGTCAGATTTTTCACAAGATTATAGCAATATATCTTAATTGCATTTATCAATAGGATCAGTAGAAGACAGACAAAGCACAGAACAATAACACGAATATTTTTTACCTGCGAAACCCAAATGGGAGAAAACCCAACAACCTTTTTCTAGAGATAATAATTCTGAGAACAGTGTACAACGAAGAAAGAGAAAATATGGAAGTATCTTCCTGAGATATAAACCCCAAAAACAATCTTCTCCTTCAGTGGGTGCAAATTTCTCTCTCCCAGAAAATGCGCACTTCACTTGAGTGATAGTGTGTTATAATGAGGAGGGGCGCCTCCTATTTATATTGATTTTCCACTAGGAAAAATAACTGGGGCCGACTTCTCTTGGGGGAGCAATAAAAAACCTTTTTATAATTTTATTTTTATTTCTTTTATTGTTGGCTTTTCACCCCAAGGCTTACATTGTTCTTTCTAGGTTTCGTAAGATAGATTACAATAATTTCAACTCCTGTAGGAGGTACAAGGAGGTACAATGCAAATACAATAAGAATAGCTTCTGAAGTTGCATAAATTCCAATAGACCAAGGTGTCAAACTTTTAACTTCTCTCTCAAGGTATATTTGTTGATGTATTTGTAACTCCGGAATGTATTCACTTGTATATTTCATAATGCATTTCATTATACCCCGACAGAGATGTTTGTTCCTCCAATCGAGAGAGTCATTAATGTAATTAAGTAATGTAAAGTCATTGAGGTTAACCCTCCATTGTATGTCGAGGCATTAGACCCCTCAATTGAGTTATATTAGGGTTATTAGACTCTCCTAGAGAAGTCGGCCCTGTAAGGAAAATGTCAACTGGAAATTAGGTATAAATAGAGAGTGAGACTCGATTTGAAACACACACTCACTCATCAACAGCACATGAGAGAGAGAGGACTAGCTCGCATAAGTGAGAGAGAGAGCAGTTGTCGAAGATCATCTTTATATTTTTGGGTTTTACTTTTGCTACTGGTGCTCATTCTATCTCTGAGGAAGTTGCAGGGTTTTCTCCTTTATGGTTTCCCCGAGGAAAATCTTTATGTCTCATCTCTTGTGATTATTGTTGTGCATGTTATCTCTCAAATAAGATCCTACGTCATATTGGTTAAACTGTAAAAAATCTAACATGGTATCAGAACTAACCTGAGATGAAGATACTATGCAGTTGCGGAATCTAGGGATTCTTAATTTTTGAGTTTCTCTCCACAGATCATCAGTAAAAGGAGGCTAGGCTAACTCTCCTTTGAAGGGCACATCTTCCTGTCGAAGCAGAATCTGATTCCGGGTATTTTTAATTTTTGGCCTGTCACTACTACGGGAAATTAGGGTTTTCACAGAAGTGGAATTTTTGAGTGAGCCCAGCATAGGATTGCTCTCCTCCTCAAAATTTGAATTTAGGGACCAAGATCAAAATTTTTGGTTGGGTAAAACTCCGGGAAAGTCAAACCCTAAATTTGACCCCGGACCAGAAAACCAGCACTGCAGAAGATCAGCTCCAGATCCAGTCCAGGCATCTCAAAGTGGTAAGATCTAAATCTTTTGTATTTCGATTTAAGGTTCTCATTAAAGATGTCTCATCACACCAAGCCTGATGAAAAGCTTGAAGGAGCTGATAACTTTCGAGCATGGAAGTATAGAATTTCACTTGTTCTTGAAGAAAATGAATTGGACACCTACATAAGTGGAGAGGTTCCAGTTCCAGAGGAAGATGAGGCTGAAGCCTTACACAAAAAGAACTTGGTCAAGGCCAAGAGGATTATTGCTGATTCTATCAAGAATCACCTTTTACCAAATGTGTCTTCCTTAAAGACACCTAAAGAGATGTTTGATTCCTTGACCAAGCCATTTGAAGGAAAGAATATAAATCGGAATATGACGTTGCGAAATCAGTTGAAGAATGTAAAGATCCAGAATGCAGAGACCATACAGTCATACTTTACAAGGGTCTCTCAAATCAAAGAACAACTTGAAGCTGTGGAAGAAGATGTAGAGAATGGAGAAATAGTGATGACCACCTTGAATGGTCTCCCCAAGTCATGGGACTCCTTTATTCAAGGAATTTGTGCTAGAAGAAAGTTAATCACCTTCAGTAGGATGTGGGAGGAATGCTCACAAGAAGAAACTCGAATCGTAGCTCAAGAAGAAAAGATGGGAAATGAAGATCAAGCTCTCACGGCACACACCAAGAATCACAAAAGGGAGCACTATCATCACAAGAAAGGAAAGCATCATCACCAGAATCAGAAAGATAACCTTAGAAGATCTAGCAGAGATCTATCTAATGTCAGATGCTATACATGTGATGAGAAGGGACACTTCTCCAAAGATTGTCCTAGAAATAAAGGTGCCTCTCACAAGAAGAAGAACAACAAATGAAGACATCATGCTCACACTGCAGAGGATGATGAACCTCCCAGGAAGAGAGCCAAAGAAGAAAGTGAAGATTCTTCAAGCAATGAAGAGTATGTTTTGATTTCTGCCCTCACAGGAACTGTTACACATGAAAGCAATGATTGGCTCATAGATAGTGGCGCTTCCAAGCATATGACAAGATTTAAAGAATCCTTTGTGAATCTATCCGAACATGAGTCACCCCACAAAGTGAAACTTGGGGATGACTACCAGTATCCTATAAAAGGAAGTGGTGAAGCTTCCTATAAGCTAGACTCTGGAAAGTCTATGAAGATGAAAGATGTCTTGTTTGTACCAAGACTAAAGAAGAATCTTCCCTCCATAGCTACATTGGATGCAAAAGGTATGAGGGTTGCATTTGTAGATGGCCAAGTCCTTATGTAGCCAAAGGGAAAGACCATAGATGATGCAGTAGTGATTGGAGAGCAAGAGGGAGGCTTCTACAAATTAGAGGGCCAACCAGAACAAGCTTTGGTCCATGACTCAGTAGAGCCAAGTGAACTTTGGCATTGAAGGCTTGCACATGTACACTATAGGGCACTACCACTTGCAAGCAAAGCTGTTGAAGGTCTTGCAAAAATCTAGGCAAAGCATGAAGGCGTTTGCAAAGGATGTGCGAAGGGAAAGAACACAAAGAAGACATTTCCAAGTAGCGAGAGCAAGGCAAAAAGAATCTTGGAAATTATCCACTCCGATATATGCGGTCCGATGTCATCCAATCCATTGAGCGGGTATGTATATTATGTTTCTTTCATTGATGATTTTTCTAGGAAGACATGGATATATTTCTTGAAGAGCAAGGATGAAGTATTCAGTAAGTTCAAGGAATTCAAAACCTTGATTGAGAACCACACAGAGAAGAAAATCAAGACCTTTCGATCAGACAATGGCGGAGAATTCACATCAGAAGAATTCAAGGAATTATGCAGAGTCAAAAATTAAGAGGGAGTTGACCACTCCATATAATTCACAACATATTGGAGTTGCCGAAAGGAAAAATAGAACGATTATGGAAGCAGCAAGGGAAATGCTTCATGATCAGGATCTTCCTTTGCATCTATGGGCAGAAGCTACTAGGGAAGTTGTGTATGTACAAAATCGTACTCCGTATAGAGTACTTGAGAACAAGACACCAGAAGAAGCCTTCTCCAGCAAGAAACCAGAAGTCGGCCATCTCAGAATATTTGGTTGCCCAGTGTACATACACATTCCGAAAGGGAAGAGGACTAAGTTAGATCCTTCGAGAAAGAAGGGTATATTTGTGGGATATAGTGAAAGTTCGAAGGCTTACAGAATATATTTCCCAGAATTCAAGAAGATCGACATCAGCAGGGACGTAACATTTGACAAAGACTCAACTTACAACAAATCCAGAAAGATACCTATTGAAGACATTGAAGAATTAGAAGTACCTATGATCCGAGATAGAATAATGAATGAAGCAACTCCAGAAGAAGATCGAGAAATGGAAGAACCTCAGGAACCTATAGATCCACCCCGTGAGAAGAATTCTTACAAGAGGAAACCAGCATGGGTACGAGAGGTTATCCTAGATGAAGAGAGATATGGCGCTCCAGAAGGAATACACAGAGAAAAGAAGGGACCTAGGCCATACTCCAGTTATGTAGCCCTACTATGTGACATCATTGACAAAGAACCTTCCAACTACGAGGAAGCAGCTGAGAAGAAAGAATGGAAGGATGCCATGATCGAAGAATACCAATCGATCATGAATAATGATGTCTGGGATGTGGTCCCAAGACCAGTAGGAAAGTATGTTGTGACTTCCAAATGGATCTACAAGATCAAGCATGTTGCAGATGGCAGCATAGAGAAATATAAAGCGAGATTTGTGGCACGTGGCTTCTCCCAGAAGGAAGGGATAGATTATGAAGAAACTTTTGCACCTGTAGCCAGATACATTTCCATCAAATTAGTACTTGCTCTGGATGAAATGGAAGATACACCATATGGATGTCAAGACCACGTTCTTGAATGGTGTAGTGGAAGAGGAAGTGTATGTGGAGCAGCCACTCGGATTTGAGACACATGACAGGGAGACTCGTGTGCAAATTGAAGAAGGCCTTGTATGGTTTGAAACAAGCACCCAGGACGTGGTACGGCGGGATTGACAGCTTCCTGACTAGTTTGGGCTTTACCAAGAGTAAAGCGGATTCCAACCTTTACTACAAGGTTGAGGAAGGGAACCCAGCGATACTTCTACTGTATGTAGATTACCTATTTGTGACAGGTGAGGATGGGTTGATTGCTGACACGAAGAGGAAGCTTGTTGCCGAGTTCGAAATGAAGGACTTGGTTATGATGCACTACTTTCTAGGCATGGAGGTGTGGCAGAGTGCGGATGGAATCTTCCTTGGACAAGGGAAGTATAAACTGGAGATCTTGAAGAGGTTCGGGATGATAGACTACAAGGCCATGGCCACACCTATGGCATCGAACCTGAAGTTATTGAGTGATGCTTCATCAGAGTCGGTTGATGCCACGATGTATTGTCAGATGATTGGATCCTTGATGTACCTGACAAACACAAGACCAGACATTTGCTTTGTTGTGAACACATTGAGCCAGTTTTTGACGGATCCGAGACATGCTCACCTGATTGCTGCAAAGCATATTCTGAGGTACTTGAAGGGTACAGTTGATTATGGGCTTAAGCAGCTTATGTGAATCAGAATATTAACCTGGAGGGTTACGTGGATTCGGATTGGGCAGGCAGTGCCATTGATAGGAAGAGCACTTCGGGGTGTTGCTTCAATATGGGATCAGGTGTGATCTCTTGGTTTAGCAGGAAGCAGTCCTGCGTGGCTCTGAGTACAGCCGAAGCAGAGTATGTCGCAGCTTGTTTGGCTAGTTGTGAGGCAGTATGGCTAAGGAAGCTACTGTCTGATTTGTTTGATCTCCAGTTGGATGCTACTTGTATATATTGCGACAACTAGAGTTGTGTGAAGTTGTCTGAGAACCCGGTGTTCCATGACAAGTCGAAGCATATCGAGATCAAGTATCACTATATCCGACATGGTAGTAGGTTGGTCCTCCCATGGTCGTTGATGTAAATGTTGAGCCTTTCCCGGATGGTGGTAGGTTTGTCCTCCCATGCTGGTGGATGTAAGTGTTGTGTTATGTGTATCTGGAATGTGCTCTGTGTGACGATGAGATGATCTGAAGATGATGAGGTAACAGTAGGGTACACAGGTGTTGCAAGGCATGTAATCAGTCCTGGGATGTTCCTTCGGGTTTTGCAGTGGCATATAATCAGTCCTGGGAGATCCTGCAGGTTTTTGCAAGAGGCATATAATCAGTCCTGGGATGTACCTACTTGATGGCTTGCTCGCAGAGATGACATCACCAAGGGGTGGCCAGTCCCTTGAGAAACAACCTAGCAATAACCATTTAGGAGAAGAGGACATCACACATCATCATCTTAGTCATCTAACCAAGATCCACCTAGTTAACTAACAAGGTATGTACCTATAGGAATTGTTTGGTCCCAAACAAAGAATCTGCTTAGTCCCTGACCAGGATGTCTCTATCTAAACCTGAAGGATCTGCTTGGTCCTAGACCAAAAATATGGTTGATCCCAGACCAGGATACCCTAGAGACATATAGGGGCCTTAGCCACATGCTAGAGACTTTGCCATGGCATCAACCTGCTTGGTCCGAGACCAAGAACCCCTAGAGACTGTTGGGGGGCCTAGGGTACCTTCTAGGGACTTACTCTATCGGGTTAACTAACCAGGAGCCCTAGTTAAATGACTACGGTTCTATCCTCCCTGAGGATGGGTCTCGCAGTTGCACTATCTTTAACAGTTTTGTGGTGTGTGGGTTCTCACAGGTAGAGGGAGTTGACTATGACGAGACCTTTACGTCAGTTGCTCGATATTCCTCGATCATATCAGTGATTTCCATAGTAGTAGAGATGGGTTGGAAGATCCATCAAATGGATGTGAAGACCGCATTTCTCAATGGTCTTCTATAGGAGAAGGTGTATATGGAGCAGCCGCATGGATTTGAGGTTTGTGGGAGAGATTCTCATGTGTGTAAGATGAAAACGGCCTTGTATGGATTGAAGCAAGCTCATCAAGCTTAGTATTCGAGGATTGACTTTTACTTGTTGTTGATTAGATTTCAGAAGAGTGAGGTTGATCCCAACCTGTACTTCATTGTGGTTGAAGGTGATCCGCTCATTCTTCTGTGGTATGTTGATGATTTGTTTATCACAGTCAAGGAGCACCCAATTGCATCTTACAAGAGAGATCTTGCTTCAGAGTTTTAGATGACTGATCTTGGGTTGATGCACTATTATTTAGGGATGGAGGTTTGGCGAGAGGGACATGTTTTCATGGGACAAGGAAAATATGCAGTTGATGTTCTGAAGAGATTTAGGATGGAGGGCTACAGACCGATGTCCACATTTGTGATCACCAACTAGAAGAAGCTTCATGCTTCTGAGGGGGGGGGGGGTTGGTTGATCCTACCTTATACCATCATCTCATTGGATCGTTGATGTATCTGGTCAATACCAGACCAAATCTGTGTTTTGCGGTAAACACTCTCAGCCAGTTCATGATGGATCCTAGGAGAGTGCACTAGATAGCCACAAAACATGTGATGAGGTACCTTGATGGGACAGTAGACTATGGTCTAGACTACAAGAGGTTAGATGGAGTGGGTTTGATTGCCTTCACAGATTCAGATTGGCCAGGTAGTGCATCGGACCAAAAGAGCACTTCCTGTTGTTGCTTCAATTTGGGCTCAATAGTTGTATCATAGTTCGGCAGAAAGCAAAAGTCCATTGCTTTGAGTTCTGCAGAGGCTGAGTATATGGCAGCCAGTCAAGCTAGTTGCGAGGCATTGTGGCTTCACAAATTGTTGATTAAATTATTTGATCAAAAGTCGAGGCCTGCGGTTATTTACAGCGACAATCAGAGTTGCATTAGGCTCTTTAAGAATCCAGTATTCCATGAAAGATCAAAACATATAGAGATCAAATATCACTTCATCAGAGACTATGTTCAGAGGGGTGTTGTGGAGCTACAATACATATCTACTGAGGAGCAGGTAGATGACATCCTACTGAAGTCTTTGGGGAGAGGAAAGCATATTCACTTCATAGATAAGTTGGGGGTGGTGAAAAAGAGCTTCCTCGTAAGAGGGAGTGTTGAAAATGTACCAAGGAAATGTTGTTCACCTTGTGACGCCTTGGGGTGGACAAGGACATTAAAAGGTGATCCCTAGTACTTTACAAAGTGAGATACACTTTATTTTTTATGAAGTTACTTTATAAAGTGGTTTGAGTGTTATAATTTAAAATTGACTTTATGAGATAATTAAAAAGGTGAGTGAAGTATTTAATTGCTCATTAATATTCAAGTGAGGTGAATTAAAATCATTTAATGAGAAAAGTTGAGTAATTAATGTGGGCCCTAGATCTCATCTAGTCAAGATCTAATCATATCCATTGATTTTGATGTTGGCGGTTACCTCAAACAATGTTGAATTTTTTTTAGACCTTGGAAGTTGATCCCCTTGGTGACTTTTTCCTAAGTCACTAGGAAAAGGGCTTTGTCACACTTGGACTTTATATTAATGACTTGAGATGAGCATTAAATGCACTTTAGAGATTAAAATGTACTTTAAGTAAAAATTTAAAAAGTGAGTGAATTAATTTTTAATGCGGAGAAAAGTGATTTTATCACAACCACTCATCTAATCTAATCTGGGCCCTTGGATTAGATGATCTTTCACTCACCCACTCCATTTTTACCTAAAAGGCAATTTTTCCAAGTAAAGAGGCACTTTGCATTTTGAGAGAGAGAGAATCGAATTTCTGAGAAAGAGAAAAAAAACGCAGCTAGAGCATTTTTCTTTGGCACAGAAATCGAGGTGAAGGTACAACAAGCTTGGCACAAAAATCGAGGCAGCAGTGAGCATTTATTGCAGCCGACCATACTGTCTGTACCAATGTTGAAAAAGTCGACAAGGGTCCCGAATACAACTTCTCGGCAACATCAGCGGGAAAATCAGGAAAATCGGGAAAAGTCGGCAAACATTAAAAAATATAAAATACATTCATTTTTTTCAGGATTTTAAACATTTAAAGCAACAATAACATCAGATAAACACATTGGAACGTAAATATGGAGAAAGCATTGATATATATCATCATCATGTAGTCATGCCAAATGTAAAATGATACATCAAAGTCGACACTGTATCATGAAACATCATAGTTGTCCAATCCAGGACTCAAAAGTGGATAACCAATACAACATGACATCACATATATTATATATAAATGTATTCGAGGAAAACTAGCATCTAGCTATCTAATATCAATGCTCTCTTCCCGAGTTTTCCATTCATACTTCATATTTTTCCCTACTCCAATGATTAGGTTTATATAAGGTTTTCATAAATGCTTCTTATTTGTCCCTCCATCTTATGACTTAAACCTAATTTTTGAAAGGTATATTTTATTGATTTGGTTGTCAGCCGTTAAACGTATTTCTTGTTTTGTATTGGTGATAAATCATAGATGTATTTTTCACTCCTCCCAAATTGAATTTTCGACATGAGCCTCACATTTAGCCCTAACTCATCTACCACTTGAAACACTGCTCTCTTTTTCCTACAATGTGCTATGATGATCACTCAAAATATGTTTGCTCAAAAAATTCCCTAATAGTGAAAAAAGTAATTCAATTACCATTGTGATCTTTGATAAACGGATACATATTTTGTGAAGATTATCCTTGCATGGTTTGATCTTCAAATACAAAAAAGTTTTGAAATATTTATACGGTAGAGGAAAGGTGTTAGTATACAACAAAATGGCTAAAATGGTAATTTTTTTGAAAATTAGCCATTTTAGCCATTTTAGCAAGAATAGAGATTTTCTGGAAAAAGTCGGGAAAAGTCGGGACTTGCCATTTTTAGCCAAAAAGTCGCGAATTTTTGGAAAAAGTCGCAACTAAGTTAAAAAATCGCGATTTTTTCCAACCGATTTTTCGGCTTAGGGGAAAAATCGCAACTTTTTAAAAAATCGGCGATTTTTCGGAGAGTTTTTCAACACTGGTCTGTACAGTACAGATTCAATCCGTACAGGGCACGAATCCCGAGGCATAATAGTTGGGCACAAAAACCGAGGTAGATTTTCTCCAGTTTGGCCAGCACAAATTTCGAGGCAGAACCATACAGTACAGACCATACAACCTGTCTGTACAGCAGCTGTACAGTCTTATGGCAGCACGGAAATCGAGGGCGCAAACAAAATTTTTCCGACCTTGATATTTCTGAGTTTTGGCACAAATTTTGAGGCTGAGTTTATCATCCAGTTGAGATAAATTGTGACTGATATTTTTGTCTACTGCTGTATTTTTGAAAGATAAATAAAGAATTTCTCTCTCATAGGTTTTCCCCGGAGGTTGGGGTTTCTCCTGGGTCATTGGACCAAAATTTCTGAGTCTGAATATTTATGTGTGAATGTGTTTTTAATTGATACTCATAAAAGTTGTAGAAATCCTTCTTGTGTTTCAGTCCTATATTGTTTATGAGAAATAATCTAATTTGCAGCTGAATAATAAATTGGGTTGGGCATTAAACAATGTTTAAAACGGAGTTTGAAACCAGGTTGGGAGAGTGCTGAAAATTCTACAAACAAAACTAGGGAAAAGGCACTGGAGTTCATTATTGTTAACCAAGAGATTTGGAGAAGCAAGAGAGAAGAAGAAAAATCAATTTGAGAAGAAGAGGGTTTTTCTTGAGAGAGAGGTAAGATGAAAATGATGAGTTTTCATATGGGCACAATTTCCAAGACAAACTAGTGCAATTAATGCAGACTGTACAGCCAAAAATGTTGGGCACGAATTTCGAGAAGATTTTCAAAAGTGGCAGGAGCATTTATTGCAGGTCATATAGCTCGATTTTGGTATGATTTTTTAGGTAAAGAACAGGCACAAATTTTGAGGAGGGCACAGCATTTAATACTGTCCGTACAGCAGGTCGTACAGGCATAAAACAGAGACGAATTCCTAACTAGCGATCAGGCACAGAATTTGAGGTCCGTACAGCCACACGTGTGAGGCCGTACAGCACAAATTTCAAGGAGTTCCGTACAGCAAACTGTCAGAGAGATTCTGGAACAAATTTCGAGGAAGAAAGGGAGATAACTACTGTTGTTGTGTTTTGTAATTCGTCTCTGAAGAAATAAAAATTCTCTCTCTAAATAGGTTTTCCCTTCAGGGTTTTATCTTGGATGAATTTGGTCAAACATCACCTAGTCAAATTTATTTGTGGCTGTCATAAATTTCTGAGTTGTTTAAAGTTTGAAAAATTTCCATGCGTTTCAATAAAAGTTTATTTTTCATGCATGTAATGAGTTTTTGCAGCTATGGGGTTTGGGCAATAAACTTCATATGAAAACCAAAACTTGAAACCGGGTTGGGAATACAAAAAATTTCACACTTGAAGGAGATCATTTTTGAGGAAAAATGGATGTTTAGTTAGGCAGATAGAGGCATATGAGACACTTTCAGACCAGCAGGTATTTATTTCCTATGGAAAAAATATTGTCAGGCTACTGTTAATGGTGAAACTGCATTATTTCACATTGGGAGAAGTTGTTGCATTCAAATGTCACTCAGCAATTCAGTTCTCAGCAAGATAAGTTTTTTCGAAATCAACCAAGGAAAATCCTACTTTGGTTCTCCCAATGACCATGCTCAACACTTAACGTTGCCATGCAGTTTGACTGTTTTAATTGTTCATTTCTCTTTGTTAATTGCCTTCTTGATATGATGATCTTGTGAATTGGATGCCAAGATATTAGCAGGAGAAGAGGTCACAAACTCCAGAATTACTCTATTCTGCACAGAATATAATGCAGCAATTGCAGTCACAACCCCTTGATGTTGAGGGAACTGTCAAGAATAAAAGTGAAGAACTTGTGAGTCTAGCAGAATTGGTGAGAAATTTCAATTTTCAAGTTAAAGAAGCACATTCTTGCATAGATAAAAAGCATCCAAAAGTGTTCAAGTTCAGAAGTGCAAAAATTCTAGATGCATTTCAGCTAACTTTGTTTAGCGTTATTTAAAACTTGGGATTAATGTGCATTGCAGTTACATTTCTTGGGAGGTTGATTCCAAGAACATCTAGAAGTGTTTGAAACGTTGCTAATAGACATTTTATCTCCATCAACCATGTATAGATGGGCATAAAGAGTTAAAACCAAAGAATGCAGTAAATGGCTAGCTGTAGATTAGAAGGGACAAATAATGAGAAACTTTGAAGGAACAACTTTGAAATATAGCAAGATGTAGAACCTAAAACTTGGATAGTGTTCCACTATATTTTACCATTCAAGTTGCAAGTTGAAAACTATATTGCTGTGTCCACGTATAGCATATTTAGCCTATAAATAAAGGCACATAGGTTAGTTTGGTACAGATATATATTCTTACCGAGGGAATTCAAGCATCTCCTCAAGCAATAACATAATGTAAGAAATGCTTAGACACGCAAGAAACTAAGTTCCAACTTACAACTACAAGACTGCATAACCAATAACTTTTCCATTGCACCAAATAAATAATTCAAAAAAATAAAACTTTTGAAATAAAAATAAGATAATGTTGGTGAATTGAATGTTGTGAATTTAAACTGCCATACTATATTTTCTGTGCTGGCTAACTAGATTAGGGAATGGAAACTCAAGTGAGAATCTTCAAAGCAAAGGCCTCACCTTACGTAAAAGAAACAAAAATTCCTCTGTCAAAAGTTTCCCTCTTTTGGATCCAACTTCTTGAGCCTTATGTACCTGTATGATAAGCAATAAAACAGCACTAATATTTATAAATCATGAAAGTGAAATGAAAGTATATAATACTTTGTAAAACAGATAAAGCTCCTATCAACATAGCATACCAATTAGCATAACATGATACCTGACTGTTCTGATATTTATATAGTAATCTAATATTACTTTGATAAGTTGATATACTATAATAACTTTTTTCCAAGTATAATACATGCATATTCAGAAAACCATGGATGAAGCAAGCCAGACACCAATAGAAGCCCATATTCATGTTGGGGAGTGCACAAAAGATTGGGAAGAAAAATTCTTCTAAGAACACTGACAATAATTTCCCTTTTCTTGATAAAAAACATGCAATTGATGTGGACTGTACAAATTGCCAGTTAGTTAATAGCAAAAACAAGATAGAGAAGGTTTTCAAAAAGAAAAAGCAATAAACTTCTCTATGCTCTTAATGGTGAAAGCTTATATTTCAATACACTATTCTACTATCCCCATAGAAATTGAAATTTATATCAATGTCCAATAAAGACCAAAATAGATCAAAGGGACTAGTGACTAAAGCCAGCAATAATAACCAAGCAAAAGGGGGGTACTGTTAAAATTTCATAGCTGTAAAAGCAAGATCACTAAAAGAATGTTTAAGCACAAAACAAAGTGTGGAGCTCGTTTAACCACGATGATCAATGATCATCTCCCAACCATAGACAAGATAATGTCTCCCCCGAGATCGCACCTTCCAATAGAGATGAATCGTTTAGAGATAGAAGTACATCCAAATCTAAGTTGCACGAAACGGGGAAACGTCTAGAAGTTTCCGAAACAGGGACGGCAGGAAACGCGACCCTCCAAAAATGGAAACGTTGGGGGAAACGTTGTATATATAAATAAATATTTATATATATATAAAACACATTACTTGCAAGAAAACAATAATAGCACACATAAATGACATTTTAGTAGGAAAACCATGACTATATCATTGATTACATATACAATTGTGTAACTTAAAAAAATGGAAAAAAAACAATTTTTGAGCCCATTTGAGGGACCTGTAGCCCTCTTGGCTGCCTGTATAGGCCCAAAAAAGGAAGAAATGATGCTGAAACGCCACCCACACAGGCTGAAATGCTGCTGAAACATCGGCTGTTGTACCTTACGGCATTTACGGCCGCCAACGTTTCGGTGGCATTTCGTACCGATTTCGACCTTTCGAAAAGTTTCCGGTACTGGTACTCCTGTTATCTAGGCGTTTCCTACAACATAGATCCAGATAGTAGTAGCACAAACCACAAGAAAGACAAAGAGAAACCTCTCCAAAGTGGAGAAATCCAGAAAAATAGTCTCCTAGCTGTTGTAGTGAACTTCTTGTAGCAGAGGTGAACTAGTGTGTTGCAGTGTGTTCAAATGAGGAGGCATCCCTCCTATTTTTACTATTTTCTAGTTGATTTTGACTGGGGCCGACCTAACTGCTTAACTGGGGCCGACTTGTTATTTGTGCAATATAAAATTTAATTTAATTATTTATTTACTTAATTACTGGGACGACTTGTGAGATGATGTCTCACGAAGCTACTACAACAACACTCCCTCTTAGCTAGGGAGGCATCATCAATATTATCAACTGAAACTCATCTAGATATCAATAATACATCACGACTATCTCGAACATCTCTATCTAAGGAAGGGCTTCCAACACAATCTCAGCTCATCGAGAAGTGTCTATCAATCTACGTGTGTCAGCTCAATCCAGTTCATCGGAGAACATGCACTAGCTCCACAACTCTTCCCAGTACATTGGGAATTCATACGTACATCAGCATAGCCCAAAGAGCTCACAAGGACCATCACTACTAGTGAGTCTACGCCACATCATGGGCTGCAACCTCATGATGACCTCATGGGTTAATACCTCATACAATCAGATGAGGGCTCGCAAGGGCCATAACTTTATGTGAAACTTTTATTGTATTTGTATGGGCTACAACCCATAAAACTCCCAACCATAAAGGTTGTTGGGCATCAACCCAATAATGAATCAACTCATATCAGTAACCATAGTCCACACAGGATAGGGAATCCATATGTAACGACTCAGCTAAGACTATTAAGGAGTCCATATGTAACGACTCGGCTCAGATCGCACAGGACATAGTCCACTAGGTCTATATTTGTACAGCAACCAACCTTGTTTCATGCTAGGTGTATCACTATAGAGCCAGTCCTTTTTCATACTGGATGTAGCTCTCCTCAGAGCCAGTCCTTTTCCATACTGCATGCAAGAGCTAGTCCTTTTTCATACTGGATGTAAGATCACGCATCTTCCACAGAACCAACCCTGTTTCATGCTAAATGTGAAGACTATTCACGAAGTACTCGGTTCACGAAGAACCAACTAGAGTTCACTAAGAACTCGGTTTACGTAACCAACTGGAGTTCACAAAGAACTCAGTTCACGAAAAAACAATTGGAGTTCACAAAGAACTCAATTTACGTAACCAACTGGAGTTCACTAAGAACTCGATTTACTTAACCAACTGGAGTTCACAAAGAACCAACTGAAGTTCACTGAGAACTCGATTCACAAAGAACCAACTGGAGTTCACAAATAACTCGGTTTATGTAAACAATTGGAGTTCACAAAAAACTTGGTTCACGAAGAACCAACTGGAGTTCACTAAGAACTTGGTTTACATAACCAACTAGAGTTCACAAAGAACTCGATTCACGAAGAACCAACTGGAGTTCACCAAGAACTCAGTTCACAAAGAACTAACTAGAGTTCACAAAGAACTCGGTTTACGTAACTAACTGGAGTTCATAAGGAACTTGGTTCACGAAAAAACAATTGGAGTTCACAAAGAACTCGGTTTACGAAACCAACTGGAGTTCACAAAGAACTTGATTCACGAAGAACCAACTAGAGTTCACTAAGAACTCGGTTTACGTAACCAAGTGGATTTCACAAAGAACTTGGGTGTTCACATATAATCACCACACACAAGTATTCACCAAGGACTCAAGAGTTCACACAGAATCACCGTCACCCTCCACAAGTGTCCAGAAGTGTCCATATGGACAAGATTCAGGAGTTCACACAGAATCACCGTCAGTGTCCATAGGTGTGTATACAAGACTTGGGAGTTCACACAGGATCACCTTCATTGTCCACAGATGTCCACCGAGAACTCAGGAGTTCACACAGAATCACCGTCATAGCTCATAGGTGTCCATATCAAAATTCTATCCCAAAAATGTTTACCTAGAACTCAGGTGTCCATACATAATCACTATCATAGTTCACGGGTGTAGAATCACTGTCCATAAGTGTTCACCTAGAACTCTAGTGTTCACACAGAATCGCGATCATTGTTAACAAGTATTCACATGAAGTCACTTGTCCACAGATGTATACCTAGAACTCAAGTGTTCACAAAGAATCATCGTCAGTGTTCATAGGTGTTCACATAGGACATAGAGTTCACATAGAAGTTTAGAACTCATCCTTCCGTTTCAATGAGGGATGTAATCATGGAACCAATCTCCCACTCCATCATAGAGTGGCAAGGAGTAAAGTATGGTCCCATCTGTATCATTCAAATACTACTGTGCACTCATAGAATCTTTTGAGAACTTGCACACATGTCAGCTAGCAGAGGCATCGAATATATCGGGGCAAACATTTTTGTCTTGCCTTGTTCTAGATATGAAAAAATAATAACAAATCATATCACTAAATTCATGTACCTGAGATAGAGTATCAATAAGCTAGTTTCACCACCCCATCTCAAGGTGTCCAGGAATCCTCCCTCTGTGCTGGAGGGTTTTGCTCCCTCTGCATTTGAGAATCCCACTCCCTCTCTGGAGAGCCATAGATACGATGTAAGTATCCATCCTGGTGACGACCAGGTACGTCAAGTACCCTCCAACTGTCTTGTATGGATCAAAACAGCATCACCATCAGTGCAACCATGTATTCGCAGTCATCATGCTTGATCTGCTTAGGATCTCAACTGTGTACTTCCTTAACATGGGAAGACTTCATCAGGTTTCCGCCACACTATCCATAAATAGGGCAAGATCCTCATCTCAAGGACTTACTCCCTTTGTCTCCTCAAAAATCGGTTGAGTAACTCTTGTCCTCCAAAATCCATATGTCATGACTCTAACTGGAAAGTAACTGCTTTCCATAATCATTGAAGAGACGAACAATTGTAGTAGAGACTCTGACATCTGTTGAAGCCTTATGCTTCCAATCGCCAATCTCTACATGAGATCATCCGGGCATGTGGGTCATGTATCCACATATATCTAGATGTATTCAGTCCTCATTTGTCTGTTGTTACTATTGAACAGTCATGACTTCCACCTAATTGTTTCGACTGGAAGTCATCCTTCTTCCTGGGTTGAGAGCCATGCTTCTAGAGCCATTCTGCTTCAGATCCATCTGAATATCAACGGGATCACTTGTCCTTCAAAACAAGTCTCATCATCCTCTTCTTATAGGCCATAGCATATGGTCTTTTCCCTACAAGTCAAATCTCATCAGATGGTTAGCGATATTGCATAATCAAATTTATTCAATGCAATGACAATAGTTCATACAACTATGTAGGCATCTTAGCCAATGCTTCAGCGCAACACACACATGGCTACTGTCTGGATACTTGCTATCTCCATTATAACATACCATCAAGATGTTGAATTTTTAGCATTAGCATGAACTTTAAAAAATTTACAGATCTACTTAAACAAATCAGCAATACAGTAAAAACACATTCATCACATCAGTACACATGGACACAAAAATTTTCACTGGGGAAACCTTCAAAGGACAAAAACCCCAAAAGCATTAATAGCTCATCTCGTAAATGAGATGACTCGAAAAATTCTTCAAAAAGTTCCTCAAATCCAGATTTGGATTTTACCCACAATTATAATACAAATTTTCTCAGTAAAAATTCAGAGAAGGGTTTCAAACCCTAGCAGTGGAAGTTTCCAAATCTGCCTGGAAAAGACTGTCCAATAAAATCAATCTGATATAGAACTTCTCAGAACTACTCATAAACAAATTAGGGCCTGCCCAAATACTGCCCAGAAAAATATATCAACTACCCGGAAATATTCTCTTACCTGCCCGACCGTTTTTCTCTTCTGCTCAGCCTGCCCAAATCTGACTGATCTAGGTCTGTTGCTGCCCGTCACCTGCCTGGTGATCTGTTAGCTGCCCACCAACTTTCTGAACAATCCCTCTGCTGCCCGAAAGGGCTAGCAAACTAGGCTTGAGGCCTAGGGGACTGACCTGAGGGTCTGTAGAAGGCCCGGCAGCCTCACGGGTCTGCCTTTGGGCACAGGCTACCCGAGGGTGCCTTAAGGGCTTCATCCCTCATGGGTATGCCTGCTAGAGGCTGCCCGGAGGTGCTGAGAGGGCAGTGCCCTCAAAAGGCTGCCCGGAGAGAGACTGCCCACGAAAATAGAAGAAGGGTTGCGCACAAAGAAATCTCAGCTGCCTGATCTGCTCAAAAGAATGAAGAAGGTTGCCAGAGAAAACAAAAACGATATGCTGAAGGTGGTTGTCCAAAAATGCTGAAGATGAAAAAATCCCTAGCTGAGGGTTTTAACATAAAACAGTCTTCTTCACCTGTGAGAGCAAAACTTTTTGTATATTTGAAATGAGAAGACTTGATCTTCTTTTATAGTCTTCATTCACCTGTAAGTGGACAAGATTAGGAAAGATAAAAATAATAATATTTTTAATCTTTTCCTAATTTCACTTTAACTTTTACCAAAAAGGGTACTTTTATTTTTCCTTTGACTTTTATAAGAAGTCCTTATTTATTTTGACTTTCACTTGTGGTCATTTTCATGTGGTCAAAAAATCTTTATTTATTTTGACTTCTGACTTTGGACTTTTTCCAAGTGCCCCTGTGGTCATTACCTGTGGTCCTTTTTTATTTCAAAAGTATATCATCATAAACCAAGAGAGTTATTAATGCTTTTATCTCACACACTGTGTGACACCTAGATCTGGTACTAGGGTAACTTGACCAAGGGTAGCTAATCCTTGGAGAAGCACACCAAGCCCCTAGATCAAGGGTCAGAGTGCCACACATGCCCAGACCCAGTCTAGGGCTTACAGTGTCTTCATTCTCCCAGAGAATGGCTACTCAGAACTAAGTTGAGTCTACCAGTCCAAGACTGGTCTACATCGTGGTCCCAGACCAGATGTCTACGCAACACAAGGTTGAGTCTACCCAGGGCAGAGCTAGGTCTATATCATGGTCCCAGACCAGATATCTACCATTCAACAAAATGGTCACTCAACGTTGGGTTGAGTCTTCATCGTGGTCCCAAACCAGGTGGTCCCATTCTCCTAAGAGAAGGGCTCTCGATGCTGCTCAGAAAAATCAACACTCCCTTTTAGCGAGAGAGGCATTCTCTACCATACCAAGCTTGTCATGAAAGTACACGAACTTTGATGCTATCAAAGGCTTGGTCAAGATATCTGCAATCTGTTCATCTGTACAAATGTATTGCGACTTCAAAGCACCTCTCTGCACTAGGTCTCTGATGAAATGATACCTCATTTCAATGTGTTTCGATCTGTCATGAAACACTGGATTCTCTGAAAGCTTTATGCAACTCTGATTATCGCAATGGATAATCGTTGAGTCAAGCTTTCCCTCGAACAAATCAAATAACAACTTTCTGAGCCAAACTGCTTCCTTGCAGGCATCGCTTGGAACAATATACTCTGCCTCAGCTGTACTCTGAGCTATGGAACCTTGCTTCCTGCTGGACCAAGAGATCATTGTTAATCCCATACTAAAGCAATAACCAGAGATACTTTTCCGGTCAACTGCACTGCCAGCCCAATCTGAATCTGAGTATCCAGATAACAATACTCCACTAATGGAAGCATTCCTGAGCCCATATGTGATAGTACCTCGCACATATATGAGGACATGTTTGGCATCTTCCAAGTGTATGTGCTACGGATCTGACATGAACTGACTCAGTGCATTCACTGTGTAGCAGATGTCTGGTCTCGTATGCACAAGATACATCAGGGAACCAATGAGCTGTCTGTAGAGAGTAGAGTCCACACTCTATGAACTAGAGGCTAAGTCCCGCAACTTTGTCAAGTTGGTAGTCATTGGTACGCTCATGGACTTGCAGTCCTGCATCCCAAATCTCTGCAAGATGTCCACTGCATACTTTCCTTGTGTCAGAAAGATCTCACCTAGCTTTCGACAGACTTCTAATCCAAGGAAGTAATGCATCAATCTGAGATCTTTCATCTCAAATTCAGAGGTAAGCTCCCTCTTACACTGGTCTATCAACTGTTCGTCCCCTGTAAGAAACAAGTCATCTACATATAGAACAAGTATCAAGACATGATTATGAACAACTTTGAAGTACAAGTTAGAATCAACTGTACTTTTGGAAAACCCCAAGCTATGGAGAAATCCATCCATCCTGGCATACCAGACTCTCGGAGCCTGTTTCAGTCCATACAAAGCTTTCTTCAGTTTACACACATGGGTCTTCTTCCCATGAGTAACAAAGCCTTTAGGTTGTTCAATATAAACTTCTTCCTCAATCTTACCATTGAGAAAGGTTGTCTTTACATCCATCTAATGTAACTTCCATCCGAAAACTGCAGCAAGTGAAATGATGGTTCTGATGGTAGTCTACCTGGCAACAAGGGCAAATGTCCCGTCATAGTCAATGCCTTCTTTCTGAGTGAAACCATGAGCTACGAATCTAGCTTTATACTTATCCACACTAACATTTGCAGCATGCTTGATCTTATAAAGCCATCTAGAAGTCACTACTGACTTTCCTGCAGGCCTGTGAACAACTTCCCAAATATTATTCTTCATGATTGACTTATACTCTTCAATCATGGCATCAACCCATACCTGTTTTCTTGCTGCATCTTCATATGAAGAAGGTTCTGAACTGATAAGCTAACTCATGAGACCGGAGTACTTATGTGGTCTTATGCTTTCTTTGAAAGTCCCGGGAGGAGCTTTATGCTTCTCAGCTTCTTGTACCGTCTCTCGGTACCAAGCAGGTCTCCTTTTGGAAGGAGGAACTTCAAGTAGTTCTTCTAGTGTACTTTCAATGTTCTCAGGAACATCAAGAATTTGATCATCAAATTCCTCTTCCTCCCTCTGAATTTCTGCATCTGGAAACTCAAGTGGAGCAACTGTATCTTCCGATGAAAGCTCTAGTGTTTTATGAAACATCGCTTCCTCATGGAAGATCACATCTCTGATGACCTCAATGTGCCTCTGTATAGGTATATATACTCGATAAGCCTTCGAGCAATCACTGTACCCAACAAAGATACATTTCTTACCAAAGGGCTCTAGCTTAGCCCTCTTCTCTTTTGGCACATGAACATACACAGGAGTACCAAAAATATCCTCATGTGATCAACTGCAGGTTTCTTCTTGGTGAAGACTTCTTCAAGAGTCTTCTCACCCAAGATAGCATGTGGGCTTCTGTTTTGAATGTATACTGCAGTTATGGTAGCTCCCATAAAGACAAAGGAAGATCTAGATCATTGATCATGGCTTTAGCAACCTCGCAGATCATTCTATTCTTTCTTTCTGCAACCCCATTCTGTTGGGGGTTGTAAGGCACTGTCAGCTCTTTCTTGATTCCTACTTCTCGACAAAAATCATCAAACTCATTAGATTCATACTCACCTCTATTATCTGATCTCAAGATACAGATGTGCCTGCCAGTCTGATTTTCAATCAGTGTCTTGAACTCTTTGAACCTGTCAAAGGTTTCACTCTTGGCCTTAAGGAAGTAAATCCAAGACTTCCGAGAGTAGTCATCAATAAACAAGACATAATATAAACACCCACTCAAGGAGGGTGATGATATGGGCCCACAAATGTCAGAATGAATCAAATCCAAAATGCCTTTAGATCTTTTCTTGCTTCTGGGAAAGGATTTCTTCGTGTTCTTACCTAGAGCACATCCTTTGCAGATTCCTTCATGTTTTGGAGAAACCTCTGGCATACATGTGACAATCTTCTACAATCCTAGGAGAGCTGTGTAGTGAAGGTGTCCAAACCTTCTATGCCAAAGTTCACAAGGGTCAACTGTGTGATGTACCAAAGCATGAGAGGAAACTTTGGAGGCCTTGTAGAGGTCTCCCTCTCGAACCCTAATCTGTACTGCAGAGTCTAGATCTATGTCTTTTGCCCATAAAAAGACCTCCTTGTCCATAAAGAGGACTCTATGGCCCTTGTCTTCTAAACCAGCAACAGATAAAGATTTTTCTTTAAACCAGGAACATAAAGAATATCATCAACATGAAGAACCGTACCTGAGTCAAGTTGAAGTGAAGTTGAGCAAACTCCTTCAATCTTGTAAGTGGAGTCATCTCCAAGTTCTACCTGAGTGGAGAACTTTTTCTTTCTGTAACTGGTGAGGGTACCACGGTTACCAGTCATGTGCCTGGAGGCACCATTGTCCACCAACCAAGAAGTGGAGCAAGCTGAGAAAGAACCAGTTAGAGCATAAATCAAATAGTACTCTCTTCTAGGCTCATCAGTTTTATTAGCCTTGGTTTTCTTCTTCTTCTTTGGTTCTTCATCTTCTTCCCTCTGCTTCTACAGCAGATGCCTGAAACCTTCTCTTGGGTTTCTTCTTGTTCTGCCTGCAGTCTCTAGCATAATGTCCAAACTTGTGACAAGTATAACATTCAATCTTAGACATGTCAAAAAACTTACCCTGAGGTTTCTTCCCTTTCTTTTGTTGAGAAGAAGGTTTCTTGAACCTTTTGGTCTTTGTTGCAAGTGCAAGGTTATCCTGCTTGATTACCTTGTCAGTGTTCCTTGCTTCTTCTTGTATGCAATCATGCCAAAGCCTTTCAAAGGTTGGCTGATTTTCTCATCCACAGATGGCTGCCATGAAGGTTTCCCAAGAGCTTGGGAGACCTTCAACCACTGTTTGCACCAGATCATCATCATCAACAGTAACACCAATAGCAAGGAGTTGATCTCTTAACTGTTTGATCTTGGAGAAGAAGGAACCAATACTTTCATCTTTGCTCAGCTTCAAAGTTCGTAGCCTCTTCTTGAAGACTCTCTTTTGACTAGGAGCCTTCTTTTCATAGAGGTTTACCAACGTATCATAGCATTCTTTAGCAGTCTTCAAGGCTATGATGTTAGGCATCAATTCTTCTTTGATAGAATCATAAATGACTCTTCTAGCCTTACCTTGCTTCCTCTTGTAGGCAAGCCTACCAGCATTTGTAGTTGGCTCTTCTGTGACATTAAGAACAATGTCATCCAAGTCATTCTCATCTAGAATGACTGTCAACCTGGCCTTCCAGGAATTGAAGTTTGCTGAACCATAGAGCTTTTCTTCCGATTTGAAACCATTGATGGCCATCTCTGTCACTTATTCAAATGTTAGATCTCCAAATCTTATTCCAAGATCTAGTGAGAAACAACAGCAGTGTCCCTTTACTGTGTTTTTCACATGCTAAGCTCTGATACCATGTTCAATTTTTAGCATTAGCATGAAGTTTAAAAAATTTACAGATCTACTTAAACAAATCAGCAATACAGTAAAAACACATTCATCACATCAGTACACATGGACACAAGATTTTTCACTGGAGAAACCTTCAAAGGACAAAAACCCCAAAAGCATTAATAGCTCATCTCGTAAATAAGATGACTCATAAAATTCTTCAAAAAGTTCCTCAAATCCAGATCTGGATTTTACCCACAGTGAGAATAGAAATTTTCTCAGTAAAAATTCAGAGAAGGGTTTCAAACCCTAACAGTGGAAGTTTCCAGATCTGCCTGGAAAAGACTGTCCAATAAAATCAGTCTGATATAGAACTTCTCAGATCTGCTCATAAACAAATTAGGGCCTACCCAGAAAAATATATCAACTGCCCGAAAATATTCTTTTACCTGCCCGATCGTTTTTCTCTTCTGATCAGCCTGCCCAGATCTGACCGATCTAGGTCTGTTGCTGCCCGTCACCTGCCTGGTGGTCTGTTAGCTGCCCGGCAGCATTCTGAACAGTCCCTCTGCTGCCCAAAAGGGCTAGCAGACTAGGCTTGAGGCCTAGGGGACTGACCCGAGGGTCTGTAGAAGGCCCGGCAGCCTCACGGCTGCCACAGGACCCTCACGGGTCTGCCTTCGGGCTACCCTGAGGGCATGTTGGGCCACGACAGCGCTCACGGGCTACCCGAGGGTGCTTTAAGGGCTTCAACCCTCACGGGTATGCCTGCTAGAGGCTGCCCGGAGGTGCTGAGAGGGCAGTGCCCTCAAAAGGCTGCCCAAAGAGAGACTGCCCACGAAAATAGAAGAAGGGCTTCCCACAAAGAAATCTTAGCTGCCCGATCTACCCAAAAGAATGAAGAAGGCTGCCAGGGAAAACAAAAACGGAATACTGAAGGTGGCTGTCCAAAAATGCTGAAGATGAAAAAAGCCCTAGCTGAGGGTTTTAACATAAAACAGTCATCTTCACCTGTGAGAGCAAAACTTTTTGTATATTTGAAATGAGAAGACTTTATCTTCTTTTATAGTCTTCATTCACCTGTAAGTGGACAAGATTAGGAAAGATAAAAATAATAATATTTTAAATCTTTTTTCTAATTTCACTTTCACTTTTACCAAAAAGGGTCCTTTTATTTTTCCTTTCACTTTTATAAGAAGTCCTTATTTATTTTGACTTTCACTTGTGGTCATTTTCCTGTGGTCAAAAAATCTTTATTTATTTTGACTTTTGACTTTGGCCTTTTTCCAAGTGCCCCTATGGTCATTACCTGTGGTCCTTTTTTATTTCAAAAGTACATCATCATAAACCAAGAGAGTTATTAATGCTTTTATCTCACACACTGTATGACACCTAGATCCGGTACTAGGGTAACTTGACCAAGGGTAGCTAATCCTTGGAGAAGCACACCAAGCCCATAGATCAAGGGTCAGAGTGCCACACATGCCCAGACCCAGTCTAGGGCTTACAATGTCTTTATTCTCCCAAAGAATGGCTACTCAGAACTAAGCTGAGTCTACTAGTCCAAGGCTGGTCTACATCGTGGTCCCGGACCAGATGTCTACTCAACACAAGGTTGAGTCTACCCAGGGCAAAGCTGGGTCTATATCATGGTCCCAGACCAGATATCTACCATTCAATAGAATGGTCACTCAACACTGGGTTGAGTCTTCACCGTGGTCCCATTCTCCTAAGAGAAGGGCTCTCAATGTTGCTCAGAAAAATCAACACAAGAATGTGCACTACTCTAAGCATGTTAGAAAGAGATGTCATCCAAGATGGGTTCATGGTATGTTGTGCAGCATTACTGGCTAAATTATAACAAATACTACATGAGCCTACTATACATCAAAAAAAGAACTATATATAGCAGATGCTCAACAACTCCCTAAATCTAGGAATATAGATCTGCATAAAACATGTCCAAAAACAACCAAATCTAATCTACCAAAGCATGTGAATCCAGATACTTATCTCTCACTCTCTTGTAGGTGGGTGGGATCCCACTGCCTCCTAGTAGGAATCATGAGAGTCCTTCGATCTTCATCTTCTTGTTGGGAGTCCATCGCAATCTGGATGTTCGTATCGTCACCTCAACATAAGGAGTACTAGAAGAAGAACTTCGTACGGTCATCATTCCTTTTGTTTGAACCATGTCATTATACAGCTTAGTGACCGACCTTCTGACATCTGAAGCATTGGATACGAGAGAGATCCTTCTTCTTCATTTGTACTCGAATCTCTTTATCAACAATCTTAATAAGAACCTTAGACTTGGAAACCCCGTCAAGTCTATGTTCAACCTTCATGTTGATATTCTTGACTAAAACCTGAAAACTGCTTCAAAAACCCTAGCAGGAGCTAGGTCAAATTTGAAGTGTGGATACTTGCAAAACTGATTCCACAGGGAGATGCACCTTATCAAGGCGAGTTAGAAACACCTTTTCTCCAAAAACTATGGACAGAACAGCTAAAAATTGGAAACCTTAGTTTCTCGATTCTGACAGAAAGATGGTCAAAAATGAAAATTTACGAATATGAAATCTGCTTCCACAGATAGTTGCGCCCTACCAAGGCGACTTGGAGAAAGATAAGAACGAGCCAATTCTGTGGACTGAAGGGCTAGATCCAATAAGCCCTAGGTCTTGACCCAACAGTATTAGGTCAAAAATGAAATTCCACCAAATTAAATTTGGCCTCCACAAAAAAGAGGCGCTCTAGGAGAGCGAGTTGCTCTATGCTCCGTTTTAGACGAACTGAGGTGAAAATCACTCTAAACTGTGGAGCCCTAGTTTTCGGCAATGACTTCTTTTAGCATCGCTCTGATACCATGTTAGAATTTGATAGTTGTAAAACCAAGATTACTAAAAGAATGTCAAAGCACAAAAACAAAGTGTGGAGCTCGTTTAACCACAATGATCAATGACCATCTCCCAACCATAGACAAGATAATGTCTTCCCCGAGCTCGCACCTTCCAATAGAGATGAATCGTTCAGAGATAGAAGTACATCCAGATAGTGGTAGCACAAACCCCAAGGAAGACAAAGAGAAACCTCTCCAAAGTGGAGAACTCCAAAAAAACAGTCGCCTAGCTGCAGTAGCGAACTTCTTGTAGCAGAGACGAACTTGTTTGTTGCAGTTTGTTCAAATGAGGAGGTGTCCCTCCTATTTATACTATTTTATCTGGGTGATTTTGACTGGGGCTGACCTAACTGCTTAACTAGGGCCGACTTGTTAGATGATGTCTCACGCAACTACTACAACAACAGGTACAAAAGCATCCCTAAAATGAAATGAAATAACACAAAAAATGTGTCCAAGAACAGCATGAAATGAAATGACATAAACATAGGCATACAAGTTGGTAGGTATCCTACAGTGGCGGCTATCTCAAACAATTATGATACTTCTATGAGCACTCGAAGTGGCACACTCTTTAGCCTGAGTGGTGCAAGCCTGGGAGCAATGTCCAATTGAGTGGTTGTGGGGAGCTTCTCCACAATGTCCCAAAACTGATGAAATAGAAGGTAACTGGTGTAGTTGTTACAAAATAACTCTAAAGGATAAGCCATCTGAGAGATAATGCTTCTAGTGCACAAGGCAAGGCACCACTGGTTGGAGTATCTGATGAATTTCCTTGATCCCATAGAGGCAATGAAACCTCTCTCTAATCTCATATGTCTAAAGCAATGTTGCAAATATTGTTTCAGAAAATATATCATCGAGGGTCCAGATAGAAACTTTTCGGAAATATTATGGAAAATACCACAAATTATCAAAAAATGTCTCAACAAGAATAAACTTGGACCTAAAAAAATTGGAAAATCTTGGACAAATTGGCAACCTGAAAAACTTGTAATGTTGCAAATTAACATTTTGAGGAATATATTGTAAGGTTCAAAAAACATAACTGTAATATTCACAAAGCACAACTGATTTAAACTTGCAATGTTGCAAAATATTGTTTCAGGGAAAATATCGTTTTAGGGAATATATTGCTGAGGGAAATATCAAAAAATATCTACAAACGTTAAAAAAAAGAACAAAAAAATTATTTTGGATAAATCTAAAGCAACAACACCATCAAATAATCACATTGCCAAAAACTATCATAAATATAAAAATAGTAACATATTGTTGATACATCATGATGAATTCAAATACCTCAAAAAATCGTGATTTTTTAGATCACAGCACCAATATCACATCGATGATGTTTGCAACACTGATTAAGTCTAAATTTGTCTATGAAAATACGCATTTCATTTGCCTACTTCACTCGGCATCACCAATAATCGCCACAGAACACAACCCATCATTGAAATGACAGAAGCAGCTGGCATCCCTCACAATGGCTTCTCTTTGCACTGTCTTGAAAATGCATTTGATGGCAACAGGGCAAACATCACAAACAGGAAGGCTTTTGAATACTCAAACAGGTGCACTGTGAAGGGTGCTGATAATTCCAAAAGCAATGGCTAGTTTCTCACTTTGGTGAGAAAGAAATAGAGAATTCCTTCTGCTCAACTTCCACATCAATCAGGTAGAACAGAGTTTGTGTCAGCCACATACCCTGCCTCCTTTATCTGGGCAACCAAATACCCCAACTCTGCAAA
The DNA here is from genome assembly GCA_001517045.1 of Pseudotsuga menziesii. Lineage (NCBI taxonomy): Eukaryota > Viridiplantae > Streptophyta > Pinopsida > Pinales > Pinaceae > Pseudotsuga > Pseudotsuga menziesii. The sequence goes on from LPNX010163928.1 coordinate 125,073, forward strand.
GGTGTCCTCACATTGTGGGTGTGGTCACTCTCCTACAAAGAATGTATGAATCCTCTTATCCACCTCGATCCAACTACAACCTGGTTGCTTCTTCACTCCACTGTCTTTCATCATTCTTCTCAAGGTATCCACGTCATGCCACCAACCCTCTGCAGCATATAAGTTTGATAGCAGAACATATGTTGCATCATCATGTGGTTCCAAATCCAGAATATGTTCTGCAGCTCGTTTTCCTAGTTCCATATTCCTATGGACTCTGCAGGCACCAAGCAAAGCACGCCACCCTGCAGCACGAAATTCAAAGGGCATTTCCTTTAGAAAGTTCTCTGCTTCATCCAAATGCCCAGCACGGCCGAGAAGGTCAACAACACAAGAGAAGTGTTCAACTGATGGAGTGATGCCATGATGTTGACTCATACAGCCAAAGTAGTGAAGGCCTTTAGCCACTAGACCGCTGTGGCTGCACGCAGAGAGTACCCCGAGAAATGTGATACTGTCAGGTTCCAATCCAAAAAGTTGCATTTCCTCAAAAAGTTCAAGGGCCTCTTTGCCATACCCATTCTGCGCATATCCACCAATCATAGCATTCCAGGAGATAACATTTCGATTTGCCATTTTAGCAAACATTCTTTGTGCATTTTCTATGTTCCCACATTTGGCATACATGTCAACAAGGGCACTTGCTACAAATACATCGGACTGAAAACCAGAATTAATTATGTGACCATGTATGGACATGCCTTGATTAAATGCTCCTATGCTAGCGCAAGACTGTAGGACACTGGTAAAAGAAAATTGATCCTGCTTAATGCCTTCCTGATGCATTTGGCAAAAACACTTCAGGGCCATATCACCATGCCCATTTTGAGCATATCCTGTAATTATCGCATTCCATGTAACAGCATCTGGTTTTGGCATTTGACGAAAGAGTTCCAGAGAACCCTCGTAACGCCCATGCTGAGCAAATCCTGCAATTATTACATTCCATGAGATAGCATCACGCATAGGCATCTTCCAGAAAAGTGTCGCTGCCTGCTTGAGGCAGCTATTCTGCACAAACCCTGATATCATTGAGTTCCACGAGACGGCACTTCGTTCAGGCATTTCATCAAACACCTTCCATGCATCCTCTATCACCCCACATTTCCCATACATATCAACAAGTGTGCTCCCAACATAAACATCTGACTGAAAGCCAGATTTGACAATGCAAAGATGGATCTGCTTGCCCTGACTAAGAAATGGTGAACCAGCACACGCCATGAGACTGCTGGCGAAAGTAAAGTGATCTGGTTTTACACCTGCCAATTGCATTTTGCAAAACAAACTGAGTGTCTCCTGATGGTATCCGTTCCTAGCACAACCTGAGATCACAGAATTCCATAGAACCAAGTTTTGCTCAGGCATTTGGTCAAACGCTTGGCAGGCATTCTCGACACTCGCGCATTTTGCATACATATCAACAAGAGCACTTCCGACAAAGGGATTGTAAGCAAAACCATATTTCATTGCATGGGCATGTACCTGTTCCCCTTGCTCAAAACCAGCCATGGTCGCACACGATCCAATAATACTCGCAATGGCAAACTCGTTAGCTTGCATGCCAGCTCGGTGCATCTGGCAGAAAAGTCTCAGGGATTCCTCTTGATAGCCGTTTTGTGCATATCCTGTAATCACAGCAGTCCATGACACTACGTTCCGTTGAAACATTGTGTCAAACGCTTGGCGTGCAGAAACCATATCGGAACACTTTGCATACATGTTGATGAGATGGTTGCAAGCAACAATGTCTGACTGGAATCCAGTTTTTATCATGTGGGCATGGGTTTCCCTGCCCTTCCTTAGGCTACTTGTTTTTGCACTTTCGCGCAATAAACGAGAGTAGGTGTGTGAGGATACATGGACATCCCTTCGATGATGTGTCACTACTTCTCCAAAACCTTTCAAAATGCCCTTCATATTCTCATCGCGCGAAAATGGGATCCATGCTCAGTGCAGATTGCTAACTGTCATTAGTTGAAACCAGGTAGAGTGAAGCTCATATATTTCAATTTTTTTAAGTGTTCGTCATTTGAAAAACTGCTATATATATATATATATATATATATATATATATATATACCGTTCACAAAAACTGTTATTAACATAGAGATTTAATGTTAACTGAAAAACTGATATTCTAATAATAAGACTCAAAACTAGACTTCTGATATAGGATAAAAAACAATATAGTTTTAAATCTTCCACAAACACATAGAGAAAGAGCTTGAAGAAATCAGTGTATAGTCTTTTCTTTGTAAGAGAAAGCCTAAATCACTATAACTGTTTTCATGGATAAACTCTTAGCAAGAGTGTTCAGTTCCTGGAAGATGTGTTTGATGTTTGATAAAGAGTTAGTTAAAACATTTCATAATTTGTTTAGAAGAATTATCTACACCCCAGTTCACTATGATTTTAGAGTCTCCAAAAACACAAGGATTCATTTTTTAACAACAAAATATAGGACTCTATAAAGTTAACAGCTCCATTTTAAGATTGCAACTTTATATCAATGACGATGTAGATATGGTTTTGGCATTTCTAAATATTAGTTTTAGAATATGTATAGTTTTTTTTATTGAAAAAAATGAAATTAAATAGAGTCATCACTGATTAATATTTGTAAATGTAAATTACTCATCACTATTATTCAAAGAAAATCATAGCTTATTTTCAACCACTAATCACCAATGACAAATAGTCTTAAATATTATCTTAATGTTTCTCAATATCTATAAATTCTTATCAAAATTACCCAATATTAATATTTGATCATAATTCTAATAATTCATATCAAATTTATAAAAATATAGCTAATTTATCCTCACATTATTTTGATGATTATGAAAATTACTAAGAGTTAACTATTGTTCAAAGTGATTGAGACGATGGAGTTATGAAACTCAATTTAAAATGAGATAAATAACTTTTATTATGGTTAATATTAAGAGAGTTATAAATCACAATGTAATTAACATGATACAAATAATCACTATAATATTAGTTATGTTTAATTTTTTAATTTTGATTAGTATCAAGGAAGTATATTTTTATGTATAAGTAGGTAGTGATATATACAGCTCACTTATATAAAAGCTATTTAGAAATATCCTACAACCATCTTAAAGTATTAAGAAATGAAAACATGAAAATAATGTTCAGCTCATATAGATGTGCACCTCTCACAAATTAGATGACTTTCACTTTACCCCATGGCCACATTAAGTTGTCAAATAAAGCTTTCATGGAAATGAAGACTTATTAATGATGAAAAAGGTCATCACTCCTTACATTTGTTCCAAACTTTTTAATTTTTTTCATATTCACTTGTTGTGTATCTAAGCATAACATCTTTAGTACGTATAAAAGTTTAGTATATAACTTATTTTTTATATATGTTTATGATTTGTATGTCATAATTTTTTATTTCTAAAAATCTCAGTTTATGTAATTAGGGTTTAATGACTTTTGGTAGTGACTTGAGCATTAAGTTTTAAGTTAGAGTTTGTTTGAATTTTTGTCACTCTATTTCTTACCGGTATAGATCCAAATCATAGGCTCTATTAAGCGCCAAGAGGGATCAAATCTCTCGAGGTGCAAACCTCTTATTAAGTATTGCACGCAAGGAGCTATTGATTTGATTCAAACCAAAAGACACATATTTTTATTTAAGGTCAACATATAATATTTTTATTATTAATATTTAATATTATTTATGGTTACAACATCCCCCCATGCATGGTTTTAAAACCATGTGCAAGGCCCTCCTAAAACCATGGGTTATTTAGGAGGCCTTGCACATGGTCTTAAAACCATTTGCAAGGCCCTCCTAAACCATGTACAATAAAACCATGGGTTGACGTTACAACATAATATCGACAAACGTTATAGGGATTTCTCCTTTTTCATGTACCTCATTTCATTTTATCAATACAAAAAATCAACTTTTAATGTTTATTGGATATGTTGTCTTTAATTATTTTGGATTTGTAGGCGTAATATACCCTTGGGGGTGTCGATATCCCTAATGTTTCTTTCTTGTTTTTTTTATTATTATTGCTCTATTTATGTGTTTATTGTAATAGTGGTTACTTCTGGTTATAGTGCCACTATGAGTTGGTATCAAGGAACCAGTTGATATTTCAATCTTGTTACGTATTTACTTGGAAAAAAAAGAGATGCCGACATAGAAAATCTCTATAAGTGATTCAGGAAAATTATAAGAAGGTATAAATATTTTTGTAGAAAATACTAGGAAGTTGATACGTAAAAGGATTATAGAACATGGAACATAATCTTCACTCCATAATCATGAGGGGGGTGAGGAGGAAGAGGAGGAACTAAGCCATTTTCATATGAAATCAAATATCCCCCCAAGATTGGTAGCGATCCATAACCACTAAAGAATTTCTTTTAAGCCTCATATGAAGATATCACAATATGATTTTGACATAGTAGTGGAAGAGCATACGAGCCTAGGTAAGGTCAAGGTTGCATTCAAGGTGTAAATCATGTATGACGAAGAGGATAGGTTGAATGTGGCACTAAAGAATTTGGATAGCACAACACATACTTAGATAAGTTGAATGTGGCACTAAAGAATTTGGATAGCACAACACATACTTAGGGACAAAGATGGAATGCTAAAAAGCTAAAAGGGGATTTTAGCAACTTTACATGTGCATTAACATAGCATAGATTGTCACTGGGACAAGCCTTGTGGCATTCAAGTAGTGCAATTTTTCAAGAATGGCCTAATTGTTGAAAAAAATATTGAGAAGATCCAAATCCTTGAGTCTAAGGTCGAAAACCCTATATATAAATGTGGTACACCTATGTTTAAAATTTGAAGTGAAAAATCTAGAGTGAGGTGAAAATGTTTGAATGTGACTCTTTTGAAAAAACCATTATTATAGATAGAAGAGTTAAACTTCATGATGAGGATATTAAGAGAAAAATACTTAGTTAGAGGAAAAGGGGTTATGCATATGATAGGAGGACCAAGGAAAGTGGGGAGTGTGAGATTGCACAAATCAAATCCTCTGTTTGTCAACCCATCCAAAACCCTAACCCCCCCACATCAAACCCATGTCATCAATGCAGTGAACACTATTAGAATATTATATAATAGGAGGTATTATAGGACTAATGTGGCCTAATGTAATTTAGTCATGTCTATTATATAATAGGAGGTATTATAGGACTAATGTGGCCTAATGTAATTTAGTCATGTCTATTATATATTGTTCTTCTTAAGTGTAGTTCTATGACAATCGAAATTTCATCATGTGCTTAGGTGATCTGATGATGCTAATATTATTTGGATTTATGGCAGTAGATCTACGTCTTATCATCTAACTACTCCATAATATTAATTTAAAATTATGGAAGATCACTTGTCTAACATGATGGAGAGTAGATTATTATACAAGATATAGTGTTTCTTTTGTTGAGCAATAATCCAACTTTTCTATTACTCTATGGATGCTTCTATTTTCAAGGGTTTTACAATGTAAATATTGTTGTCTCAATCTTTGATTTGTGAGATTTATTTCTTTGTGGTGTTTATTCTTGTACTTTTTCCACATATAACATCCACAATGTATTAGAGTGATTGTGAGGATAAATCCTTTTTTTATTCTAAGAATGAGGAACTTATGTTGAAGATATTCATGTTCTCTAGTTACAGTGAGAATTTTAAATGTTATAGACTATTTGATTCATTTACTCAAGGTGTTATCATCCAGCGAGATGTTCATTTAAATGAAGTCTCTCCTCCCCCTGAGTCTGTCGAAAATCATGTTACCTTGTATTTGCCTTCATGTTATGGTGTCCTATATTTGTTACTGCTTCCTCTAGTTCTATTCCTAATCTAGTTCCTCTTTCACCTACTTCTTCAAGTGATCCACCTGACGTTTCTAAAGATACTAGAGTGGTTCCCACTATTACTCCTTTTCCACTTTGAGCCAGAAAACACTTCAATTTGCAGCTTCTAAGGTTGGTATTCCTTTCGAAACAAGACAAACTAAATCTAATTTTCTTCGCGTGACAAAAATTTTGGGCACATATGCTCCCTCCACATATGCTCAAGCTAAGAACAATCCTGAATAAGAAAAATCAATGACTACAGAGTATGACTCATCAATGAAGAACAAGACTTGGACTCGTGTTCCCCTCCTCTTGCAAAGAATTTAGTTGGTTGTAAATGGATTTATAAAACAAATTTTACTGCAAAAGGGCATATTGAAAAATATAAAGCCCAGTTAGTAGCTGAAGGTATTTCTCAACAAGAAGGTATAGATTATACAAAAACCTTTACTCGTGTCTCTAAAATGAACACTCTTAGAACCACAATTTATCTTGCTACATCTTTTTAATGGGAAATTCACCAAATGGATGTCAATAGTACTTTTTTAAATGGTAATCTTCGTGAAGAAATTTATATGCAACAACCACCTTGTTTTATCACCTATGCAACTTCAAGATTAGTATGCAAATTGAACAAGTCTTTATATGGTCTTAAATGGGCACCTAGGACTTGGTATGAGAAAATCGATAATATTTCTTGAAGAATGGTTTCAAGCGGTGTAGATCTTATCCAAATATGTAAGCTAAGTACTTTGATTATTATGTTCTCATTGTGGTTATTTTTGTGGATAATCTAATCCTTATTGGAAGCCACCTTTCATTAATACAACAATTGAAGAATGATATTAAGCATCATTTTCAAATAATAGATTTAGGCCTATTGCATTATTTTTTGGGTTTTCAAATTTGGCACATGAATGATGGTATCTTCATTTCTTAGCCTAAGTGCTTTTTTAAATGGTAATCTTCATGAAGAAATTTATATGCAAACCTAGTTTTATCACCTATGCAACTTCAAGATTGGTATGCAAATTGAACAAGTCTTTATATGGTCTTAAATGGGCACCTAGGACTTGGTATGAGAAAATCGATACTATTTCTTGAAGAATGATTTCAAGCGGTGTAGATATGATCCAAATCTGTAAGCTAAGTACTTTGATTATTATGTCCTCATTGTGGTCATTTATGTGGATGATCTAATTCTTACAGGAAGCCACCTTTCATTAATATAGGAATTGAAGAATGATCTTAAGCATCAATTTGAAATGATAGATTTAGGCCTATTGCATTATTTTTGGGGTTTTCAAATTTGGCACATGAATGATGGTATCTTCATTTCTCATCCTAAGTATGCTTCTAATTTACTACCATGTTTCATATGAGTTATTGTAATCCTTCTCCAACACTATTTCAGTATGGGGTAAAGTTAATTATTGATTGTGATAATCCTCTTGTTGATGCCACTCTTTATCATCAACTTGTGGGGAGTTTGATATATTTGACACATAGCAAGCCTGATCTTTCTTTGTTGTTAGTATGGTATCTAGGTTTATGAAAAATCCTCATGACAGCCACTGGAAAGCAGCCAAGAGAATTCTCAGATATTTACAAGGGACATTACATTATGGTTTTTTTATTCTAGCAAGGCTTCAATTTCACTTCTTGGTTATACAGATTTCGATTGGGTAGGGATAGTTCAAATAGAAGGTCTACTATAAGGTACATATTTCAACTTGGTTTAGGTCTGATTTCATGGTCCATTAAAAATTTGAGAACTCTTTACCTTTATTCAAAGTAGAGTACAAGGAATATATGGAAGCAACTAAATAAGCAATGTGGATCTAGCATGTTTTTACCAAGCTTGGATTGGTTCAGAATTCTCCTACTAAGTTAAGATTTGAAAATTGGAGTGCAATTTAGCTTGCTTATAATCCAGTGCATCATTCCAAGGCCAAACACAAATTAACCTCGATGCTCATTACATTCGATATCGTGTTGCACATGGCGTTATTTGTTTGGAGTATTGTCCCACAGGATAGCAAGCAACAAATTTCTTCACCAAATCGGTGACAAAGGTGAAATTTGTGCATCTTCACAACTTATTGGGAATGTGGGAAGTTATCATTAAGGGGGATTGATAATGTAATTCCATCTTCCTCCATTTGTGTTATCTCCCATGTCATGATTAGGGGGGAATGTTGGAATGTGTAATGATATTTAATTATGTCTACTGAGATGTCATAAGAATTCTTGATGTCCTAACTAGCAAAGAAGGAATACTTCTCTTCGTAACTTTCTATCTTATGTAAAAAGAGTTATCCCACATGCATCATGGAGTAAAATTCTCCTATTACCACTATTTATATAAGAGGGGTGGAAAAACATTTATCCCACATGTGTTGTGGGATGTAAATATTCCATACATCTAGCTATATAATAGAGGTGAAGCAAGCCCATTAGGCACAATTAAATGCACATGAAAGCTATTGTGAAATATTGTAAAGTTGTGATATAAGCATATGTGGATGGTGCTCAAGATTGTTAGGGTTGGAGTTTCCTAAAGAATAAAGAAGATCAATCCTTCATGTGGATGTTTCCCCATTTGAGGTTTAACCACATAAATATGGTGTACTATTTTATTTTTCATTTCTTCTCTTAGTTATGTTATTAATTATTTGATGATTGTGTAAGTATGAGATTAGACTATTTAATTCTAATATGCATGTCAGTAATCCATTGTTCTATGTTAATGCATGTTTCTCAACAGTCTAACAATTGGAGAATTCTTAAAGATAGGGAAAATCAAGATTAATGGACATATAAATAATGTGTGTGGAGATATAGACAATGTTCAAAGTCTAGTAACTACTCTAGTAGATTTTAATTTTGATTTATATAAGCTACTTACTAATTTTGTACATGTTAATGTTTTTAATATTTACATATGATAATCCATTCTAGTTTAGAGTTTGATATGATTATGTCAAAAATATAGTTAAAGTATTGGTGCACTATCTTAGTTGGATTCATCCATTTTGTACGAACATGATCTCAATTTGTATTCAACAATGTTGAAAGATATTGGAGGTTATAATAGTCAAAATGTTAACACAAGATCCAACAAAAAAAAAAGATTTAAGTTATCTATTTTTAAACAAAATATATATCTCCAATCCATCCAAACATTAACTAGGATTTGTATAAGAGTTTTTATATAATTGTGTCCAGTTGTAGCTCCATGGTTTGAAGAGAGGAAGTAATTGAGATATTTTATAAAAGGTAACAAAAGCAAACTATATTGATGATTAAATTTTCATGATCTCCATTTCCATAACATCAACATTATATAACTCATTCCTAATTATGTTCCTTGTGGTCCAAGGGACAATCATTTTCCAATGGGATTAGAGTTGTGGACATCTCTCCAACAAAACACTTTATAAAGGATATTTTGAAAAGGATTAATGAATATGGTATAATACCTCATACTCTATCCATCCTTTTTAGAAGGAAAAACTACCAGCTCTAACTATCACCCAATGATCAATGGAAATAGTAACAAAAATGAAATTTCACCATCCTATAAATGGCTTGTGGCCAATGATTAAGTGGACCTCATGTGTTACTAAAAAGAAGCAGTATGAAGAAGAAAGTCACCCATCCTACATGATTTCAATATTTCAAGTCATATTTGATGGTATTGAGATGCCATATTATGTCATTCACATTCAATTTTGTCTAGGCCTGACCCTCCCCCATTAGGAGCTTACAAGATATTGAGGTTTCCCTTGTAAATGAATATTTGTCTCACACCAATTTCTTAGGGCCTAAAAGAGGCCTTTACAAATAATAACCTGCACATAGTCCAAAATCATCACAAAGAGCTTGTCAATCTTAGACTAAGGCATGCCTCTCAAGGACCATCCACATTGTTAATACAAATATAAAAAAATGTGCACCAATTTATTATCTTGCAAGTAGGGAAAACATTATCTCTTTTTTCTAAGAAAAAAAACAATATATTTGTTATTTCAAGTATGAAATCAAAATATACATAAAGAGCCTAAAAGCTCACTTTTCATGTTTTATTTTTCCAAATCTTGTCTTCATTGCAGAAACTAAATACAAACTTTTCTTAGATATAATCCTAAATAGATTTGTACTATCCATTTTACTATTGTATCATTCATGTGCAAACATATTCAAAATTGACAAAAAAAAACCTGCTCAGTACCACAATCAATAACAAAGTTAAGAACTGCCTATCTTCAAGGTTTATGAGTCTACATTCCAAAATGTTAATGGAAACTTCGGGAAGTTCCTCATTGTGTAACAAGCACCCCTTCTTGAAACTGTCATTGATTCTTCAAATAAGAGATCCTCCTTGGCATTGAATTCCCTATATATATGTTGGAGAGTAATAGCCTCCAAACCCTTTGTTGTGTCTGAATTCTTTCTTGTAGGGATAGTAGATCTAAATTTGTGATCCAAGAATGACCATTGAACCACTCAACCACACACTTAAAATCTCACAACACTTGGATATACCTTATTCCTTTCTCTACAACAAATTTTAAGAGGATCCAAAGTGAAAATAGCTATGGTGTGCTATTTGAATCGGACCCTACCCCATATTTTAAAGTAAAATAATGATTATGATTAATGCAAAGGACTACTCCAGCTCCACACCTACTTGGGATTCCCTGACAAGATCCATAAAAAAACCCCAAACTTTTTCTTTATTTATACATGGTTCCTTTAATAGCCTTGCTAGATTTTTTCTTAAGAACCTTCTTACCTTCATTAAAAGCTAATTTGATTTTGTGTGCTACTACCAATGAGATCCCTTCTTTATCTTTGAACAACATTTTGTTTCTATTAATCTATATGCCCCACAACATGTAACAAGGAAGAGATATAATCTAATTAGTTTTTGGATCATCAAACCATTTTTCCAAACACTACAAAATAGAATCATGATTCCAAGTACCAAGATATTTCAAAGATCTCAATGCATCTTGCCAAACTGGTTGAGAGAAAGAATGAGTAGTAAACAAATGATCGATCATTTCTCCTTCCACCTTGCACTAAATTACACCTATTAGAACCCTTCTAGCATCGCTTCTATACACATTGTCCCAAGTCAAAATTTTATCTTATAGGGCAACCTATGTCAAAGTTCAAATTTTTAGTGGACATGACAATTTCTGGATATATGCCCACTACCAGAGACATTCCCTTGGCAATTATTTGTAAGATAGAGCCTCATATCCTGACTTAGTTGTAAGGACCCCATTTAACATATTCCAAGCCCATTCTATCATTTCTTATGTATCCTATAGTCTAATTGCATTATGAGAAAGTAAGGACATATCATTTTTCCATTCCTCTTCTTGAGCTCCATGTAAATTTAATTTATCCATAGAAACCCAGTCTTGTAACCACCTGCCAAGAGCTCCATGAATACCTGCATATGCCAATCTAGTTACACACACACACACACACACACACACACACACACACACACACACACACACACACACACGCGCGCGCGCGCGCGCGCGCGCACGCACACACACACACACTTTTCAATTTCCAGTTACACCTACCTAAGGATCCTACCATATCCTAAGCCGATCACCTCTTCCAATTTTCCATGCCACCCATAAACCTAGCACTGGAAATGATCTGACCAATGCATTCTATACATTCGATGCTCCTATGAGAGACTATTGCTCAAGCCTTATCCATTATTCTATGGAGCTATCCCTCAAATATTTCTTCCTCATTATTTTCCCCCAAATTCCTTCATTGAAAATCAATCTCCACGGGCTTTTGGCTGCCAAATCCTCTCCAAACAAATAGATATTTTTGAATCCCCATCCTTCTATTTTTTTTTTACAAGAGTTAACCATTTAACTAGGGGTATCCCCTCCTTCTGGCATTAATTCCCTGTCCATAGAAACCTATAACACTTATTTCTAATCTTGTCTAAAATTATTTTTGAAACATGTTCTATGGAGAGCCAAACACACATAAATACTTTCCAAAATTGATTTAATCAATAATGTCCTTCCTCCAAGTGACAACCATCTAAAGCACCAACATGCTATCTTTACTTCTATGTTTTTGTATAATCACAACTAGTCCAACACTTTATAGTCATTTGATTTTAAGAAAAACACTTCCACTTATTGAGAAACTTCATTCAAAAATATATGGGACTTATTTACATTCACCTCCATTCCTATCGCTAGGAAAAATATTTCCAGTGTATTATTGTAAACTATCCATTCCCTTGTAGTTCCTTCACCAAATAACAAAATATCATCTACCAATAAAAGACGTGTGAGGACAATCATTATCTGCCACCTGAATTCCTTTAATATAGCTTGCATATTTCACCGAAAAGATTTGTTTGCTCAACCCTCTTGCTATTGATAAAAACAAAAAAAATGACAAAGGGAATCCTTGCCTCATACTATGTGAAGCATTAAAAAATCAGAGGGGGGGCATTTATCAGAAATGCAAAGGTTGTCGAAGAAACACATCCTAAAATCCAATTAACTGAAGACATATTCATACCTATTTGTAGAATCACTAGTCTTATGAAGACCCAATTAACCTTATCATAATATTTGGACAAATCAATATTCATTATTGTTGTTGGAAATTTCTTTATATTAGTGTTGATCCTACAACATCATGAATCTTCATATTGTATAAGAACCCAAATTATGTTAGAATTTAAGAATTTCATGCCAAAAACAAATGGATCACTGAAAGAATGAAAAACAAAATAGAACACAAAGATTTATCATGGGAAACCCTCGTGGGGTAGAAAACCCAACAAAACTTCCTCAATATAGACTTCAACCAAGTACAGTGTAAGACCCAAGAATAAGATTGTTGCTTCCTCTCTCTCAGATGGTTTGCGCCTTCTCTCTCTATCAAACTTGCTTGAGTATGAGGTATGTCCAAATGAGGGAGGTGCATCGTTTATTTATACACATCAAGTGATAATCCTAATAACCCAACATGGTCGACTTCTCCTCTAAAACAAGGTTGACTTGACTTAGGATATTCACAACAACATTTAAATAATACCTTTGTGGGTACTATTGACCCAACTTACAATGGAGGTTTTACCTCATGTTACATGACCAAGTACATCAATGATGTCTCCGATCAAAGAAATGACATATATGAAAGAGGAATACAATAAAATTACAATAAAATATCTTTCTAAGTTACATTTATTTCGACACTCCCTCTTAACAAGGAAGGTATTCTACAACAACAACAACAACTATACAACTGACTGGTGAGTTTATATGTCATAGGAAGTTTTGAAAAAACAACATCATTATATGTCTAGAACATCAACGTCATTGTCATCATGATCAATATGGAGCATCATCATCATGGAACATCATCATCACATGGCATCATCATCATGAAACATCATCATGGAAGATCATCGTCATCATGGAACATCATCATCATCTAGACCATCATCAGTAGGTGAGTACTGGAACATTATCATCATCTAGATCATCATCAGTAGGTGAGTACTGTAGCATCATCATCATCTGCAATATCAGTATGTAAATACTGTAACCATCGTCAACATGTAAATGATGGAACATCATCTGCATCATCTACATATAAATGATGGGACAACATCATCATCAACATATAAATGATGGAATAACATCAGCAACATATAAATGTTGGAACAACATCAACATGTGAATGTTGGAACATCAGCAGCAGCAACAAGTGAATGTTGGAACACGGTGGACATCTATAGGAGCTCTAAGGTGGGAACTCTGGTAAACCCATTTGGACTTGTCTGGATTACTATTCCTTTCATACCAAAGAAGCCTAGCCATACATATCGATCTACCCAAGTCTTAAAGCACTGTTTGAATTACTAATCCTTTTGGACCAAACAAGCCTAGTCAGACATGTTGATGCCCTTAGGATCAAACATGACTTGTCAGCACAAGCTGACATACCAATCCTAGAATAAGCTACCACACCATTGTTATAAAAAATCACATCATCATCATCATCATCATCACTCCCTCTTATGAGGGAGGTTCTTTCAAACAACACCAAGCTTGTCTCAAAAGTATTCAAACTTTACATGAGACATAGGCTTAGTCAATAAATCGACAACTTGTTCCTCTGTAGGAACATACTGGAGATTTACATCTCCTCTCTACACCATATCCTAGATGTGATGGTACTTGATTTCTATATGCTTTCACTTGTCATGAAATACTGAGTTCTCTGTTAGATTGATGCAACTTGGTTATCGCAAGAAACATCGGTCGCATCCATCTCGACATCAAATAATCTTGTCAACAAATTGTGAAGCCACACTGCTTCACTACAGGATGAACATGTTGCAATATAATCATCCTCTGTTGCACTGAGAGCAACACTAGTATGCCTTCTACTTATCCATGAAATCACACCTGATCCCAAACTGAAACAACAACCTGAAGTGCTCTTTCTATCTTCAACACTTCCCTTCCGATCTGAATCAATGTACCCGTACAACCTGAACTCATTGTCGGTTGCATATCTAAGGCCACAATCTAATGTACCCTTTAGGTATCTCATCACATGTTTTGCTGCAACTAGGTGGACATGTTGGGTTTCCACCAAATACTGACTCAAGGTGTTCACAAAAAAACATATATATGGTCTTGTATTTGTCAAATGCATCGGTGAGACAATAATATGTCTGTATAGTGTAACATCTAATGTTTCAAAGGAGTCATCATTTAAGAGATTCAATTTTTTCACCATCAAAGTGTTCCTTTCCTTGCAATCCATCATCCCAAATCTCTTAAGGATCTCAATTGCATATTTTCCTTGGTTTAGGAAAATATCATCTGGGAACTGTCATACTTCGATACCTAAGAAAAATGCATCATACCAAGGTCTTTCATCTCGAATTTTTTAGCAAGCTTATTCTTGCATTCACTGATGAGCTTCTCTTCTCCTGTCAAAATAGATCATCCACATATGGTAATAATATCATAAGCCCATCATCTACAACCTTATAATTAATAAAGGTTGGAATCAACTTTACTTTTAGTAAATCTCAAGCTCATCAGAAAGCCATCAATCCTTTCGTACCACGCTTTGGGTGCTTTCTTCAACCCATACAATGCTTTCTTCAATCTGGATACATGTGTCCTTATATCATGGGCTTCAAGTCCTTGTGGTTATTCAATGTGCACTTCTTCTTCTATCACACCGTTCATAAAAGTTGTCTTTACATCCATTTGGTGTAACTTCCATTTCGTCTTGGTTGTCAGTGCAAGAATAGTTCTGATTGAAGTGTATGTGGCTATTGGAGCAAAAGTCTCTTCATAATCAATTCCTTCCTTCTGGTAGAATCCTCTAGCTACGAACCTTGCCTTGTATTTTTCAATACTTCCATCTGCTAAATGTTTTGTTTTGTAGATCCACTTTGAGGAAACTATGGATTTGTCTTTCGGTCTTGGTACTACATCCCAAACATCATTCTTTACAATAGACCGGTATTTTTCAATCATGGTATCTATCCATTCCTTCTTCTTTTTTGCTTCTTCAAAGCAGGTAGGCTCTTTATCAACAAGGTTGCACATTAAGGCCACATAGCTGGAGTATGGTCTTGGTCTATTGCTTCCTTCTAGAGCACCATATTTTTTCAAACCTTGTATTACATCACGAGCCCAAGCTAGTCTTCTTTTTTCATGAGATCATCTCATGAGGTGACTCCATAGGTCTTTAGGGCTCTGCCATGCCATGGTATTTTGGTGCATGTTCTTCTTCAATATTTCAAACTGGTAATATATTGGTCTTTATAACTCTATGAGCTTCATTCTCTTCTTCATGGTCGTCATCTACATAACTCTTTTTGGATTTACTGAAGGTTGCATCCTCATCAAAAGTGAGATCTTTGCTAATCTCGATTTGATGAAAACCTGGGATGTAGATTCTATAAGCTTTCGAGTGGTCACTGTAACCAACAAATATCCCCTTCTTTCCTAAGGGGTCCAACTTTTATATTTTCTCCTTGGGAACATGTAAGTAGACATGACAACAAAATATTTTTAGGTGGCTAACTTCGGGCTTCTCAACAATAAACATTTATTTTGGAGTCTTGTTCCCAAAATCACTGTGAGAGATTTTGTTCTGTACATATACCGTGGTTCTAGCTGCTTCGACCCATAAGTGCATCATTAGATCCTGATCATGATTCATGGAGTTTACTGCCTTCATGATGGACATAATATTTCTTTTTGCCACTGCATTATTGAGGATTATAGGGGGTGGTGAGCTCCCCCTTAATCCGAGCTTCTTTAAAAAATTCCTTGAATTCATTTCAAGTGTATTCTCCTCTATTATATGATCTCAAGGTCTTGATCTTATTTTCAGAGAGATTCTCTACAAGGGCCTTGAATTCTTTGAACTTTTCAAATACTTCATCTTTACCTTTCAAGAAGTAAATCCAAGTCTTGCAGGAATAGTCATCAATAAAGGAAACATAGTAAACATACCTGCTTAGAGAAGTGGTTGACATCGGGCTACATAAATCTGAGTTAACAATGTCCAATATTCCTCTCTCTTTACTGTTGCTGCTTGGAAATAGATTCTTGGTATTCTTTCCTTGTGCGCATCCCTAACACACTCCTTCATGATCAATCTGGATCCCTGGTAAACCTATCACTACCTTGCTCAAAATTGGCAATGCTTTGTAGTTCACATGAGCAAGTCTTCTATGCCATAGCTCACATGGGATAATGGTGCTAGCTTTTAGGGCTGAAACTGAGTGCCCCTTCAATTTTTAGAGTCCTCCTTCTTCAATTCCAATCACAACTGCATCATCTATTGTTTTTCCTTTTGGCCACATGAGAACTTCCCCATCTACAAAAGAAACTTTGAAACCTTTATTATCTAAAGTTGAGATAGAAAGAAGATTATTCTTCAACCTTGGAACATATAGAACTTCTTTCATTTTCATGGACTTTCCAGAATTTAGCTTGTAAGTGGCTTCTCCCATTCCTTTGATGGAATATTGATAATCATCTCCAGCTATACCATGTGAGGAGAGTCTTTCTGAATAAGACACGAAAGGGATTCTTTGTAACCTGTCATGTGTTTGGAGGCTCCACTGTCTATATTCCAAGTATCATTTCCATGTGTGACTTAACCTCTGAGGGATGAAATTAATACATACTCTTGATTGGAGTCTTCATCTTCATTTTCCTTCTCTTAAACCGAGTCACCATCTTCAACTGCATGGGCATGAAACTTCTTGTTTCCGTTTTTGAATTGTTCTTGTTTAAGAGGACAATTTCTATAAATATGCCCCATCTTGTGGCACGCGAAACATTCAAAAGATGAAAAATACCTTCTAGTTCTTTTACCTTTTCAAGGTCCTTGAGGTCTTCAAGGAGGTGATCCTTGATCCTTTCTCTTCTTCCCTTGTTTCCCTGTATGTGTTGCCAAGGCTTGTCAACATTCTCGTTTAGATTTTATTCTATATTTTCTATCCTTCCTTCTTCTTGTACGCATTCTTCCCATAGTTTGTTGAACTTGGTCAACTTTCTTCAAGCACATATTCCTCTGATGATGGAATCCCATTCCCTTGGAAGGCCATTCAAGGTGGTCATTACAACTTCCTCTTCTTCCACTATGTCACCAATAGCTTCCAATTGTTTTTCAATTTGAGATATTGTTGAGAAGTATGAATGCATACATTCTTCCTTTTGTATCTTCACACCCTTGAGTTGATTTTTCAAGGTCATTCTTCTATTGATGTTCTTGCCTTCAAATAGGCTGGTCAGCGCATCGAACATTTCCTTTGGAGTATTCTTTGAAGATACTCCAGGGATCAAATGATCCTTGATAGAATCAGCTATGATCCTCTTAGACCTGACCATATCCTTTTTGTGCTTTGCTTTTGCTTCATCTGCTTTTGGTTCCTCAACTTCATCTTTGATGTAGCCTTCTAGGTCATGTTCTTCAAAGATGAGCATGACTCTATACTTCCATGCTCTAAAATTCTCTACTCCTTCAAGCTTTTCATCAAGCTTGGTATTATTTGTCATCTTAAATAATGAGAACCTCAAATGGAAATATAGGAGGTAGAACTTACTAATTTGAAGACTATTTCTAGAACTTGCTTTAGGTTGACCTAAGGTTTGATAGGAAAACCCTATTTTTCCAATTATGGTCACTTATGAATTAGATTGGATGAAAATATATTCTCATCAGGGTAAGATAGTCAATGTCTTCCTTTTCCCAAATGTGTGGATAGAACCTTGAAAAATATGATGCCCTAGTTTCTCCCGGCAGTAGTGGTAGGTCAAAAAATGAAAATCCACAGAATTGAAAATTGCTTCAACATAAAGATGCGCCCTTATAGGGTGATTTTTTTTTAACCAAAACGATTTTTTTTATTGCTAAAGAATAGTATGGGCCTTAACCCAATTACATCTGTTCTGATAAAATCAGTACCTTACATCCAAAACGTCTCTTTTCAATTAAGGAATGGGATGCATTAAACAAGGACCTTCATTCACACTTAACATTCCTGGAGGAAGAAGGCATCCCTGATTTGCTTGGAAATTTGCTAGCTTATTTCAAATCACGAAGGATGTGATAAGAGATGACTAAGACATAATCTATCACAATGAAATGCAACCTTTGCGTAGTCACATTTAGACTGCTATTGTTAAACATAGTATCAAAATTTAAAAACTTTAATGATGATTTCAGTGTCTCCAAAAATTTGCAAGTTGTTATGTCCTGCTTCCTTTGCAAGTTGACATGCTTTTGAAAGTGCATATAATTCTGCTTGGTTATTTGTAAGATGTCCTACTCCCCAGATGAAGCTTGTTTCTAACTTTTCGCCTGGATAGAAAATCAAGCCCCCTGACCTTGACTTTCCTCGGATTTCCTTTTGACACTCCATCAAAGAAGATTGAAACTTTATTTTTCATTTGCCACCATTCTAAAAATTCCTTTTCTTAAATTCTAACCTGCCAAAATGGTTTAATGACATGCCTACTCAATCCCAACTGAATTTTATCCACTTGCAACAAACCAAGCCATTTATGCTGAGCTTCTAGTTTAATTTCATCAATTTGATAATTTCCCACTGCTTCCAAAAGAAAAGCCTTGGCTTTTGATGCTACAATTTATGGCTTTGAAATTTTGTTGTTGAAGATCGAATCATTTCTAGCCAACCATATTTTCCACCAAATAAATTTTGGGATGGCTTGCCATATTTTCCTCCATGCATGACTGGATGGGAGAGCATTGGGATACCTTGACTGCTAATTTTTAAAAAGAATAACAGGTTCAGAATTTAAAGGATCACAAGAATAAGGCAGCCCACACAGGAAATGTGCCCAAACTTTATGAGCAAAAATGCAGCCAACAAAAATATGAGTTGAAGTCTCAGCAACTTGATGACATAAACAACATCTATAAGGTCCTAAGAATCCTCTTTTTGACAAGTTTTCTCCGGTTAAGAGTTTCTGATGCATAAGAGTCCAAATAAAGAAGTTGATTTTTGGAATGCTAAGAAGATTCCACACCATCTTCCAAAATGCTGCATTGAGAGAGCCAGAGGAAGACAACGAACTGATCTGCGTTGAAGATTGTAACAGAAGGAAACCGCTAGCAGCAAAGTAAGACCGAGAAGATCCCCATCCCCACGAGTCTTTGTAAGTAAGGTGAATGGGAGCCAGGCCAGGCAAATTCTCCAACAACGATTTCAATTGAGCATTAAAAGAAGAGAGGTCGCGTTCTGGAAAAATGGGAAGGGACCACGCATCCCAGTTTCCATTGGAATCCCATAAAATAATATTAGACAATTTGTAAATTCCTTTATTAACCAACCAGCTCTTTATCTCATTAATTGATGTAATAGAGTTTAGAGGAGCAATTCCATTAATTTGGTCATCCCACAATAAAATATTTCTGCCATTACTACGAATTCGGTAAAGATGTTGAGAAAACAATTCAAGAGCTTTCCTGCATTAATTATAGGTAATGGAGCCTTTAGGATTATTTTCCATTTGAATATTTCTAAAAGTTCCTCCATGAAGATATTTTTTCCAGAATATTTGGCTCACCGGATGCTTTTTGTTAGAAAACAGTTGCCATAGCAATTTGTCTCCCATTGTTAGATTAGACAGTCCTGGGTCTTTTATTTGCAAACCTCCTTTAAGAACAGGCCTTTTTACAATTTCCCAATTAACCAGATGCATGCGATTCTAATTTTGTTTCCCACCTCTCCACAGGAAGTCTCTAATCGGTTTGGATATCTGATCCATGATCGCTTTTGGGGCCAGAAGGAGAGACGATTGGTAAATAGGAAGAGCTGAGAGAAATGACTTGATCAATATAAGTTTCCCTACCTTCGTAAGCCAGTGGCCACGCCATGAGACAATCTTTTATTTTATCTTGCTAATGATTTCCAGCAAGAGAGAAGGGTTGTTTTGTCCCAGGGTTAATGGAAGACCCAGATATTTAACTTTGTCCCAAGTAGCATATCCTTCAAAACCCAAAATCTAAAAAATATTTGCAATTTTTTATTGATCTACCTTTCATCCAAACATGACACTCTTACGTTTTTTAATAAGTGCCCTTGAGATAATACAAAATTGGTGCATAATTTCTAAAAAATATCTGACCATATTTAATGAAGCCCCTCCCAAAAGTAGAGTATCATTTGCAAAGAGGGCATGTTTGATAGCTTTAACACCAGCCACTGAAGATATGCCCGAAATGATCCCATCAATTTTCCCTGTTGTTAACTTTCTACTTAAAGAATCAGTCATAAGAATATACAAAAACAACGAGAGAGGACATCCCTATCAAAGACCCCTGGTAGCTTGAAATTTTTTTGTTGGTCTTCCATTTACTAGTGGAGCTATCCAAGGTTTATCAGTTCAAGCTTTAATCAAATTTATAAAGGCATGGCTAAAACCAAAAGAGCGAAGAACTGAGTAAAGATAGGAGAGCTTTACCTTGTCAAAAGCATTTGCCATGTCAAGTTTGATTAGCGTACCCTTCTCCTGCCGATGAAAGCTGGAATGCATAGCTTCCCGAACTTGAATTACATTGTCTAGAATATGTCTCCCTTTTCCAAACCCGCTTTGAAAAGGAGANCGTCCCCTTCTCCTGCCGATGAAAGCTGGAATGCATAGCTTCCCGAACTTGAATTACATTGTCTAGAATATGTCTCCCTTTTCCAAACCCGCTTTGAAAAGGAGAAATCAATTTCTCGAGCAAAGGTTTAAGCCTGTTAGCTAAAATTTTAGAGAATATTTTATAAGAAGCATTGCATAGAGAAATAGGCCTGAAGCGATCAAAAGAAGAAGGATTAGCTTCTTTAGGAATTAATGCAATAAATGTGGAATTTGTGCAACCACCCACTTTGGCTTTTATCTGAAATGCTTTGATCATCCGAAGTAAATAATTCCCGATTACTGTCCAACAAACTCCATAAAAATGGAAGGAGAAACCATTAGGGCCTGGGGCTTTGTCTGGCTCCATTGACCAAATAACATCAATAATTTCTTGCTCCGAAAAAGTCTTCATTAACTCATCATTTTCTTCCTTGCTCACCATACAAGTAATGTTAGACAGAAATTCAGAGGTTAAACCTAAATCAAAGGAACCATCTTCCCTGTAAAGATTCTGAAAATGAATTTCAGAAACTTCTTTAATTTGTGAGATTCCTTTAAAAGTTTCTCCAGATAGAGAAGAGATTTACGAAATATGGTTTTTGAGAAATCCTGATTCTGCACTGTTTGTGAAAAAAGGAGGTGTTCCGATCTCCAACTTTTAGCCACGTACTACGAGACTTCAACCTCAAATATTCTTCTTCTCTCCTAAAATCTCGAAAAGAGTTAAACTGATATTTTTGCTCTTTTTCCATCAAATCAGGTGTATTTTCAGATTCTTCCATTTCCAATTGGATCTTCTCCAAATTTTCTAGAGCATCTTTCCTTTCGTTGTTTTGATTTTTTTGAGAAAGTTTGGCCCATACTTTTAGCGCAGCTTTGGTATTTTTGAGCTTCCTCTCCCATACAAAATTCGGCGATCCAACAACTGGAATTTCCCATGCCTTTGTTACAATGCTCATAAAATCATCTCAATATTTCCATACTAGGCTGAATCGAAAGGGGATTGGGCCAAGGTCCTCTTCCTCTTCAATCTGCAACAAAATTGGCTTGTGGTATGAAGTGATTTTAGAAAAAATACTGGAAGAAATTATTTTTTTCCCTGTCATTAGAGAGCACTATGCCAAAAAATGATCCAATCTGGCAGAAATATGTGTTGCACCAGTTCCATTATTAGACCATGTATATCTGCCTTTTTTTGGTTTAAAATCTATCAGTTCCCAAGAAAGAATACGATTTTCCACCATGTTGAGCATGGGGTCTCTCCCGTGAACACCTCCTTTTTTCTCTTTGGTGTCCATAATTAAATTTAAATCACTAGCCACGATTATGTTGGAGAAAGAATTATCATCTAGAAAGACTACCTGAGATTTCCAACAATCTCTTTTTTCTTGAAAGTTGACAGGCACATAAACATTAAAAAGGGTAATTAAATTCTTACTTTGAGTGTGACAGAGTTCTAATAACATCCATTGTTGCGTTGAGTGAGAATGTTCCAGAGAGAGATTTTTCTGTCCACAATGTTGCTATTCCACCAGCGGTGCCTCTAGCACTCACTGCCATCCTGACATTTGTTTTCCATTTCTTGTTTCTTATGGATAGCAAAATATCCTCATCATTGTTTATCTCTTGGAGCAGAAGGGCATTCAGAGAAGCCATTTTGATGAGATCATTAACAACTTCCACTTTCAAATAATTTCCAAGCCCTCTACAATTCAAGAGACGATGTTCATTATTTGACGGAAGGGAGAGGGCCTCCTTTTATAGGTATGGCCCGAGTATTCCTGCTGATTGACATCTCTATAGTGGCTTGAATTCCTTGCATCTTAAGACGATTGACTTCTTCCTTCCGAATTGTCTTATGAGATTTACACCCTTTTTTGGAAGACCTCTCAAGCGGATCTTCATAGGATGAACCAGAATTGTCCATATGTTTCTTTTTTTTGCCATTTCTACATATGTGGGAGAATGTCCTTCTGCAGGAGTGCCAAGATATTTCTCGGCTGGGCCTTTGACTTCTTCACTTTTCTGAATTTGAGGTTGAGGGACTTCTCCCTCTTCAAGCACTGAGAGCACTTGTTCTTCTGGGATGCTCAAAACTTCAAAGTTGTTCTGAGACGATATTTCCTTCATAGCAGCTACACTTTCTTTCTGTTTCTGTCCAGAGGGATTGCTACCCATCCCCATTTCTCCTCTTTGTCCCTTAGATTTGTTTCCTTGCTTTGGTGAACTAGTTTTTTGAACTTGATTCCATTGATCTCCCTTCTCTTTTACTACTTCTTCCTCAACTTTTTTTCTGACAAGATCTGGCAAAATGTCCATAACCATGACAAAACCTACATTTAAAGGGAAATTTCTCATAATATAGCTCTTGCACGTATGAAAAATATGCTCCTGTCAGATTTATAGCTTCAGGAAGCCCTACCTCCAAGTCCACTTCTACACAAATTCTAGCGCAAGTATGTTGATCTCTTCTTTCAGCCCTATCAATATATTTCCCTAAAGTGTTCCTTATGGCTTCTAGAGATCCCAAATTCCAACAATGGAGAAGAAGATGTGGAAACCTAACCCAAACAGGGACAGTAGAAGGGACATCTTGGTTCAGATCAAAGTCCAGAGTCTACTTGTTCAAGTAGAGCCCTTGGGGACCCATGAAATATGGCCTATTTCTAAATATTAAATCTATGTCTGCTGAGTTTTCAAAAAGAAAGACATAGTATCCCTTACCTATCAAAATTTTGCATATTCCTTCTGAGATAAGAGGTTTTCAATTCCTTTGAACCCATCCTTCAATTGCCTTGGGGGATGGCCAAAGACTAGTGAATTGTCTAAAGAGGCACCTATCAACCAAATTAAGAGTTGTTCGACATGGTTGATCCATAGGAAGATCTACCGTAGGGGTATTATCAAGCTTCTTGACGAAATATTGCTGGTTCTAGTTGAGTTTTCTCTTGCTTCCTGAAGCAACCAATATCCTGAAGGCATTGAGATGAGGGGAAGGGGAGGAGCCCCCTCCATCCACCATGACCTCTAAACAAAAATTACTCATAGGGTAGCAGCCCTGTAATCACAAAAACTTAGATCTCCTTCACACAAAACCTCCTTCATAGAGAGGACAGAGCCAAACAGTCTGCCAGACAAATGAAACAGGAGTTGAAAAGATCTGCAAAGACTAACTCCAGGTGCAAAGAAATGCATAGAAAATCCAAGAAAGACTTTATCTATAGCTTCCTGGCAGAGAGGAACCAAATCACACCAGAAGAGACGATCTACATCCTCTCGAAAAAAACCACCAGCGATGGTGCCAAACGAAAATTCTGATCAAGAATGGCACTCAGAGATCGAGCTCCCTACAATGAAGTCACAAGGAGCACTCCACCAACAAAAACACTTCCTCCAATGGCCGAGCTGCCTGCAATCCGTCGGAAGGGAACCAGAGAATCAACAATGAACAAGATTTTTTTAAAAATTTATCTTGGAGCCAAAATCCCAGCTAACACTTGAATATAATTTTTCGTTAACTTTTGTTCATTTTTTCTAAAACCTCCCTTATAGGGTTATTTGATTGCCCCTCATTTTCTTTTTTTTTTAACCAAAATGATTAATTTTTTTTCTTCTTAAGAATAGGATGTGCCTTCACCCAATTATATCTGTTCCAATAAAATCAGTACCTTACATCCAAAACATCTCTTTTCAAAATTAAGGAATGGGATGCATTAAACAAGCACCTTCATTCACACTAAGCATTCTTGGAGGAAGAAGGCATCCCTGATTTGCTTTGAAATCTGCTAGCTTATTTAAATCACGAAGAATGTGATAAGAGGTGAATGAAACACAATCTATCAAAATGAAATGCAACCTTTGCATGGTCACATTCAGACTGCGACTATTAAACATAGTATCAGAATTTAAAACTTTAATGATGATTTCAGAGTCTCCAAATATTTGCAAGTTGTTATGTCCTACTGCCTTTGCAAGTTGACATGGTTTTAGAAGTGCATATAATTCTGCTTGGTTATTTGTAAGTTGTCCTACTCCCCAGCTGAAGCTTGTTTCTAACTTTCCGCCTAGATAGAAAATCAAGCCCCCTGCCTCGACTTTCCTCGGGTTTCCTTTTGACGCTCCATCAAAGAAGATTGAGACTTTATTTTTCATTTGCCACCATTCTGAAAATTCCTTTTATGAATTTCTAACCTGCCAAAATGGTTTAATAACAGGCCTACTCGATCCCAAATGAATTTTATCCACTTGTAACGAACCAAGCCAGTTATGCTCATATTCTAATTTAATTTCATCAATTTGATAGTTTCCCACTGCTTCCAAAAGAAATGCCTTATCTTTTGATGCTACAATTTCTGGTTTCGAGATTTTGTTGTTAAAGATTGAATCATTTCTATCCAACCATATTTTCCACCAAATAAATTTTGGAATGGCTTGCCATATTTTCCTCCATGCATGAATGGATGGGAGAGCACCAAGATACCTTGACTTCCAATTTTTAAAAAGAATGACAGGTGCAGAATTTGAAGGATCACAGGAATAAGGCAACTCACATAGGAAATGTGCCCAGACTTTCTGAGCAAAAATACATCCAACAAAAATACGAGATGAAGTCTCGGCAGCTTGATGACAGAAACACCATCTATATGGTCCTAATAAACCTCTTTTTGACAAGTTTTCTCCGGTTAAGAGTTTCTGGTGCATAAGAGTTCAAATAAAGAAATTAATTTGTGGAATGCTAGGAAGACTCCACACCATCTTCCAAAATATTGTGTTGAGAGATCTAGAGGAAGCCAATGAGATATACTGCGATGAAGATTGTAACAACTTGAATCCGCTAGCAATAGAGTAAGACCCAGAAGAGCCCCAACTCCACGTGTCTTTTCAAGATAGGTGAATGGGAGCCATGCCAGACAGTTTATCCATCAACGATTTCTGGTGAGCATGAAAAGAAGGGAGATCACGTTCTGGCAGATTGGGAAGGGACCACGCATCCCAATTTCCATTTGAATCCCATAAAATTATATCAGACAATTTGAAAAGTCCTTTATTGACCGACCAACTCTTAATCTCATTAATTGATATATCAGAATTTAGAGGAGCATTTCCATTAATTTTGTCATCCCACAGAAAAATTTGTCCACCATTACGTAGAATTCGATAAAGATGCCAAGTAAAAAATTCGAGACCTTTCCTGCATAAATTCCAGATAATAGAGCCTTTAGGAGTATTTTCCATTTGAATATTTCTTAGAGCTACTCCATGAAGGTATTTTTTGCAGAAAATTTGACTCACCAGATGCTTTTTATTAGAAAACAGTTGCCATAGCAATTTGCCTCCCATTGCTAGATTAGACAATCTTGGGTCTTTGATTTGCAATCCTCCTTCAAGAACAGGTCCTTCTAGAATTTCCCAATTAACCAGATGCATGCGATTCTGATTTCTTTTTCCACCTCTCCAAAGGAAGTCTTTGATCAGTTTGGATATCTGATCCATGATCGCTTTTGGTGCCAAAAGGAGAGATGATTGGTAAATAGGAAGAGTTGAGAGAACTGACTTGATCAATATAAGTTTCCCTGCCTTTGAAATCCAGTGGCCACCCCACAAGACAATCTTTACTTTTATCTTGCTAATGATTTCCAACCAGAGAGAAGGGTTGTTTTGTCCCAGGGTTAATGGAAGACCCAAATATTTAACCTTGACCCAAGAAGCATATCCTTCAAAACCCAAAATCTAAGAAATTTTTGCAATTTTTTATTGATCTACATTCCATTCGAACACAACACTCTTAATTTTGTTAATAAGTGCCCCTGAGATAATACAAAATTGGTGCATAATTTTTGTTAAAGCTCTAGCCAAATTTAATGAAGCCCCTCCCAAAAGCAAAGTATCATCCGCAAAGAGAGCATGGTTGATAGCTTCAACTCCAACCGCTGAAGTTATGCCCATAATGATCCCATCAATTTTTCTTGTTGTTAACTTTCTGCTTAAAGAATCAACCATAAGAATATACAAAATCGACAAGAGAGGACAGCCCTGTCGAAGACCCCTAGTAGCTTAAAAAAAGTTTGTTGGTCTGCCATTTACTAGTGGTGCTATCAAAGGTTTATCAATGCAAGCTTTTATCAAATTTATAAAGGCATGGCTAAAACCAAAAGAATGGAGAACTGAGTAAAGAAAGGAGAGCTTTACCCTGTCAAAATCATTTTCCATGTCAAGTTTGATTAGCATACCCTTCTCTTGCAGATGAAAGCTGGAATGCATAGCTTCCTGAACTTGAATTACATTGTCCAGAATATGTCTTCCTTTTACAAACCCGCCTTGAAAATGAGAAATCATTTTCTCAAGCAGAGGTTTAAGCCTGTTAGATAACAGTTTAGAGAAGATTTTACAAGAAGCATTGCATAACGAAATAGGTATGAAGCGATCAAAAGAAGAAGGATTAGCTTCTTTAGCAATTAATGCAAGAAATGTGGAGTTTGTGTAACCACCCACTTTGGATTTTAACTGGAATTCTTTGATCATCAGGAATAAATCTTTCCTAATTACTGTCCAGCAAACTCGGTAAAAATGGAAGGAAAAAACGTCAGGGCCTGGGGCTTTGTCCAACTCCATTGACCAAATAACATCAACAATTTCTTTATTTGAAAAAGGCTTCATTAACTCATCATTTTCTTCCTCACTCACCATACAAGGAATGTTGGACATAAATTCAGAGGTTAAGTCTAAACCAGAGGAGCCATCTTCCCTATATAATTCTGAAAATGAATTTCAACCACTTGTTTAATTTGTGAAATTCCTTTAAAAGTTTCAGTGGACAGAGAAGAGATTTCCGAAATATGGTTTTGAGAAAGCCTGACTCTGCACTGTTGTGGAAAAAAGAGGTATTCATATCTCCAACTTTCAGCCAAGTACTACGAGACTTCAGCCTCCAATATTCTTCTTCTCTCATAAAAGCTTGAAAAGAGTTAAACTGAGCTTTTTGCTCTTTTTCCAACAATGCAGGTGTATTTTCAGAGTCTTCCATTTCCAATTGGATCTTCTCCAAATTTTCGAGAGCTTCTTTCCTTTCACTGATTGGTTTTTTCTAAGATAGTTTAGCCCATACTTTTAATGTAACTTTGGTATTTTTGAGCTTCCTCTCCCATACAAAATTTAGTGATCCAACAACTGGAAGTTCCCATGCTCGTAAAATCATCTTGGTCTTTCCATAATGGGTTGAATTGAAAGGGGATGGGGCCTAGGTCCTCTTCCTCTTCGATCTGCAGCATAATTGGTTTGTGAGTCTAAAGTGATCTTAGGCAAAATACTGGAGGAATTTTTTTTTTCCCCCATCATCAGAGAACTCTTAACCAAAAAATGATCCAATCTGGCAGAAATATTTGCTGCACCAGCTCTATTATTGGACCATGTATATCTTCCTTTTTTTGGCTTGAAATCAATCAGTTCCCAAGAAAGAATGAGATTTTCCACTGTGTTAAGCATGGGTTCTCTCCCGTGAACAACTCCTTTTTTCTCTTTGGTGTCCATAGTTATATTTAAATCATCGGCCACAATTATGTTGGAGAAAGAATTATCATCTAGAAAGGCTGCCAGAGATTTCCAATAGTCTCTTTTTTCTTGGAAGTTGACAGGAATGCAAATATTAAAAAGAGCAAATAAATTCTTACTTTTAGTGTGTCGGAGTTATGATAACATCCAATGCTGCGTTGAATGAGAATGTTCCAGAGTGAAATATTTTTCTATCCACAATGTTGTTATTCCACCAGCGGTACCTCTAGCACTCACAACCTTCCTTACATTCGTTTTCAATTTCTTATTGCTTATGGATAGAAGGCTATCCTCATCAATTTTTGTCTCTTGGAGAAGAAGAACATCTAGAAAATCCAGTCTAATGAGATCATTAACAGCTTCCACTTTCAATTAATTTCCAAGCCCTCTGCAATTCCAAGAGACGATGTTCATTATTTGACGGAAGGAAGAGGGCCTCCTTTTGAAGGTCTGGCCCGAGTATTCCTACTGATTGACATGTCTATAGTGGCTAGACTTCCTTACATAATAATACATTCATATTCTTCCTCCCGAACCGTCTTATGAGATTTATGCCCTTTTTTGGAAGACCCTCAAGGGGATCTTCATCAGATGAACAAGAATTGTCCATAGGTTTCCTTTTTTTTGCCATTTCTGCATATGTGGGAGAATGTCCTTCCATAGGAGTGCCAAGATCTGGTTCAACTGGACCTTTGAATTCTTCTCTTGACTAGTTCTGAGGTTGAGGGACTTATCCCTCTTCAAGCACTGACATCACTTGTTCTTCTGGGATGCTCAAAACTTCAAAATTGTTTTGAGATGATATTTCCTTCATAGCTGCTCCATTTTCTTTGTGTTTCTGCTCGGAGGGAATGCTACTCGTCCCCATTTCTCCTCTTTGTCCCTTAGCTTTGTTTCCTTGCTTTGTTGAACTAGTTTTTTGAACTTCATTCCATTGATCTCCCTTCTCTTTGACAGCTTCTTCCTGAACTTGTTTCTTACAAGATCTAGAAAAATGCCCATAACCATGACAAAATCTGCACTTAAAGGGAAATTTCTCATAATCTATCTCTGCATGTGTGACCAATTTGCTACTATCAAAATTATAGCTTCAGGAAGCCCTACCTCCAAGTCCACTTCAACACATATTATGGCACAAGTATATTGATCTCTTCTTTCATCCCTATGAATATATTTCCCCAAAGTGTTTTCTATGGCTTCTAAAGATCCTGAATTCCAACAATGGAGAGGACGATGCGACAATCTAATCCAGATAGGAACAACAAAAGGGACATCTTGATTCAGATCAAAGTCCGGAGTCAACAAAAGGGACATCTTAGGTAGAGCCCGTGAGGACCCATGAAATATGGCCCGTTTCTAAAGATTCAATCTCTATCTATTGAGTTTTCAAAAAGAAAGACATAGTATCCCTTACCTATCAAATTGTTGCATATGCCTTCTGAGATAAGAAGTTTCCAATTCCTTTGAACCCACCCTTCGATTGCCTTAGGGGATGGCCAAAGCCCAATGAACTGTCCAATGAGGCCCTGGTAAGCTAAATTAAGGGTTGTTCGGCATGGCTGATCTGCAAGAAGATCCACCGTAGGGATATTATCAAGCTTCTTGACGAAAGAGTGCTGGTTCTGGTTGAGTTTCCGCTTGCTTCCTGAAGCAATCGGTCTCTTGAAGGAATTGAAATTAGGGGAAGGGGAGGAGCCCCCTCCAACCGCCATGACCTCAAAACAAAATTGACCTCAATGGTCTCAGGGAGAGCCAGGCACTCAAGGCTCTTACAACCAAGGAACACATAATTCACACAACAACCTAGGACAACTCACGAGAGGGGAGAAGTAGCCCTGCAGTCACAAAATTTAGAACTCCTTCACACAAGCATAACCTCCTTCACAAAGAAGACAGAGCCGATCCAGTCTTGGCAGTCAAATCTTCTTGAAGGAAAGGAGCTGTAAAGATCTGCAACTCTCGAATTCTAACTCCAGATGCAAATGAATGCACAGATAACCAAGAAAGATTTGATCTATAGCCTCCTAGCAGAAATATTGAACCAATCTCACCAGAAAGAGATGTTCTACTCCCTTCTCGAAAATAAAACCACCAAATAGGAAGCCAAATGAACAGAGTTCTTGATCATGAAGGGAACATCGCAGAAAACTTAGAGAACTCGAGCTCCCTGCAATGGAGAGCACAAAGACACACTCCACCAGCAATGAAATCTCTTCCTCCAATGACCGATCCACCTGCAAACCACCAGCAAGGGAACCATAGGCAACACTGCTCAATATTTTTTTTAAAATTTTCTTGGAGCCAAAATCAAACTAAATTATAGAAACCTTAAACATACATGAAAGTATCCTTTAACTTGTTTGATTGCCCCTCCTTTTTTCAACTGATCCATGGAGAGAGTTTCCCAAAATAGCAAGCCATAGCTTGTTGAACTATCGAAAAAGCTATTGCATAATGACTTCTTTCAGGTTGGATCTAATACCATGTTAGAGTTTTAAGAGTTTTATGCCAAAAACAAAAGGATCATTGAAAGAATGACAAGCACAACAAAACAAAAGAGAGCACACATATTTATCCTGGGAAACCCTCATGGGGGAGAAAACACAATGAAACTTACTCGAAATAGACTTCAACCAAGTACAGTGTCAGACCCAAGAATAAGGTTGTTGCTTCCTCTCTCTCAAATGGAGTGCTCCTTCTCTCTCTAGTAAACTTGCTTGAGTGTAAGGTATGTCCAAATGAGGGAGGAGCCTCATTTATTTATGTTACAGAGAGAAACTTCCTATGGCTTGGGGTGTACCACAACAGACAATTTTGACACTAGAAATCAATCTTTCCCAATATGCAAGAGAAACTAAACATCTAACACTAAGGGATACCGAATCATACCTTGTTCCGGACGGTTGAAGTAGATCCCCGTCGAGCTTTCCAATTCACGCTTGTATTAGTGATTGACTCTCAACAACAACAAACAAGACAAGCATGCTCTATAATAGAGTGTTAGACCTACTCTAGCATATATATTCAATAATGCATAAACAATTAAACACATCCATGGATTCAATATTCATATTCAATTGCACATAATTGGACAAGAAAAGATATTTCTATTAATAACATCAAATATTACAATAGTGACAACCTATGTTGGTACGTCTACGAACCGGAGAAACCGAGTCCTCCACCTGGGCCTCCATCACCTCAATCCTCCATCTCTCGATAGCAAGCTCACAAGCAAAGGCAAGCTTGGGAAGAACATAAAGTGGTCCAAAGGGACAAAGGGATGCCGACTCAAGTATTTGCAAATTGTGGCAACAATGGACTATAGTTTACTTGCTCTTCAATTCCTATTCTTCAATGTATCTAAGGGGTTCCTTATGTAGCACTCCAAAAGGGTAATGGAGGGTCGAATCCGAGCGATCTCAATGCATATGGAAGGCCAAGAGTCAGGATTTTCGGACTCATATGAGGAAAATTCTAAAAATGTTTGGACTTATGCACACATCCCGATGTATGTGGGTTTGAGGTCAAAAGTCACGTGTACACGCGAGTATGGGATTGAAAGTCACGTACAACAATTAATAGGGGTTTTTTAGGGATGATCTTGGAACATCAAAGGATAATATAATTTCATGGGGTCTAAAGAGTCTGTAGAGGGACAGGGAAGGCCATACATATGTGATCAACCATGTGTGGTAAAATAAGCTATAACAGATGCCCCCTAATGTGTGAGGTCAGAGGGGTAACATGACGACCGAAATACATTATAAAATCCATCCTAGAAGTGGAGTAATGAATACCCAGGTGGAAGAACCAGCCTCTCATCAGTACAATACAATAATCAATCTCTGCATATGACTGCAAATACATATAGCAGTCCCGGATTGCATAAGAGTACAATGGCCATGAATATGCATGATATACAAAATGTGACATGTGTGGTCATCGCCACGTACAATATACAATAGATCAGAATCTCCAAAGTGGATGAAGATATACAACGGATCAAGATATCCATAATAGCTAAAGATATACAATGGATCAAGATCTCCATAGTAGTTGAAGATATCTGATATACACTGGAATCAAATCACGAGAGCTGAAATCTCATGAACACTGGCACGATCAAGGAGGTAGCATATATGGAATGCCACCAAGCTGGCATTCCATATATGCTACCTGCTACGAATACATGTCCTACTATGCGAATAGATGTGTCAAGGTCAAACATAGTAGTCCATCGTCTGATTACCGGTCATTTATGTATACTGTTAACGGATGTGAGATCACCCACTGATAATGAAAATGGGAATCAAGGTACGAAGTGCAATCTAACAAGTGTGAATAGATGTGTTGAGGTCAAACACTTGGAAGAATCCATCGATCAGGGGACATTGATGTATTCCCAAAACTATCGATGGCGAGAGAACCTACCACTGATGACTGTAAGTCTCAAGGCACTCAAAGGACTCTAGACTCCTATTCCAAAATAAATGATCTGATGTCGATGGAATGGAATCCGCTGGAAGGATGGCATTAAGGCATCCCCCATCACCCAACACGAGGTACTTAGCAACACTGTATAATGTGGAAGAACAATATGTGCACAAACCAGTAACAGTACCGGGAATGGCCGACATGCAAAGTCAAGATAACCGAGGAATGGCCGACTCAGGCTTCAACTTCCTTCGAACAAGAGCATAAAGGCAAATTGTGACCGAAGGTAGGCAACATGGACTCGATATGCAAACTGGGACATCTCTGTGACACAGGAGGCATCAACAGAGGCTCCATAGGGTCTAGAAGCTTAACTAGTTGGTGGAGATAAACTCAGAATAATGAGTACAACTCCTAAAGTCAAATTAGTAACCCAACTAATGGATGTGATATACACTGCTCTATTCGAAGGTGACATGACTCAACTGCTGCCAAAGATAACATCTTTTCCTGTCCGGCTTTTTGGTTTTTTAATTTTTTTGTTCTTTTTCAGATATTTTGAAAAGCTTGAAAAAGAATAAAAGTTAGTTATAGTACAAATATAGGAGGAGACGAGTGTCAGTGGGCAAGAAAACTAGTTCCAAGTAGTGGAACGTACCTATTCTCAATGCAAGGAAACATGTGCAGGATAACGACACTTGGGGGAAGGTCTCCTCCCGGTAAAAGGGATGATCAAGCTGCAAAAGATATGTAAAAAGGATCTACATGGCTAGACATGAGACAAGCTCGAGCTATATGGCTGATAACTCAAAGTCAAGGAGCCGACATAAAGCTCAAGAAGGAAAGCAAAACTCATGAAAATTCAATTACAAATTGATATATACAAGGGAGTACTGGGGAAATGGCCAACATAAAGTTCAAGATGAGTATGAAGCTCTTACTCAAAGACATGGTGAGACTACAAAGGACTCCCACAACCTAAAGGGGAAATGTCAACATGGGCACCAAATGCAAAAGCGGATCTAACTAGGGCACCCATGTATGGGAAAGCTCTACCATTCACATAACGCCACTTCTAACAGCAGCAAGAAGGTTCCATGACATCATGGAATGGGTTCATACCTAAGGTTAAGATGAAATGGTCATAAGGTCATGCAAAATGTAGGCAGATGAGAAATCCTAACCTATATGCCAGTTTAGACATGATACCTGTAATAGGCACGAACGGGTCAAAGACCTCGGAGAGAGTGTGTAAAAACATGGACCCTACATGACAAAAATATTAGTCCAAAACAACAGGAAACAACTAGTAAAGAGTCCAAACTATAGGATATAGGGATGATTGATCATGACAACTGCATTCAAAGGAAACAGTGTGGTGGACGATGGTACATAAGAAGGAAAGCAAGGTGTAGACCCAACGTTCACGTATCCACTACCACCCCGTGAGGGTGACCACCGGTGTAAAGACCGAGCGAAGGGAATAAAAACCCTCCACAAATGGAGTAGAGGATGGAATATGACCATTCCTGAATCCATGAGTGCGATAAGGGGTTGTGATGCCCCCAAGTCCGACACCAGGGTCTGTACTAGGACCAAGGATGGGTGATAGGATACCAGGCATGCCAAAAATAAAAGGATCCAAATACAAGAGAGCATAAATATACTCAAGTAACAATGATCCCCAAAAGAAAACTAGCACACAAAGAGCAGACTCCTAAGAAAATCTACAACCAAAATACAAGCAAACCAAGGGGAGGATGTGTGAGCTCCCAAATGCAGCAGGTATGTCTCTCCTAGGAGAGGCTCGAAACTCCCATACACTACAAGCGAAGGTATGTAACCAATTATAGTGGCCCTTAGCTTCAACGCATAAAGAAAATGTGTTGTCCAACCCCTACCTGGCCAGGACACCTGCAGAATAACCTCTGTAAATACCGCCTCGATAAACTAGGTAAGGCAACTAAGGTCACCTCAATATAACCAATGCTCAGGAATTCAGGCGCAAGCAGGATCGACCGTATGGGTAGGGTAGCAAAGCCCGAAGCCTGAAAGAACAATTGGTACCCCAAGGGTGCACCAATCAATACCTCAAAGGCCCCCATATACGAACACAATCCTAGAAATATCTTTGGTGCTCACAGAAAGCGACCAGGGGTCATCCCAATCACAATTGTGTGCATTGCCTCGAGCTTAACTCACGTGTAAGAGGAGTGTCCCGAGAAACATTAATTATATCAAGGGTTTCACTCTCTCACCTGGACAGACACCTACTTGTTTCATTTAGTAGTCTCAGAGAATTGACTCACAATGAACTATTCCAAGACTCTAAATCCTAATCTTGTTGATGCACCCTATAAAAGAAAATAGTGTAATTCATTTCATTTAAGCGTTTTTTTAATTGGCTGTGATTACTCAAATGGAAATGGTTGTGCAACTAATGAATTTAAGACTCAACAGTGAAATAAATGTGCACACCTAACAAACAATGCCAAGAGCAATTTTGTCGAAATGAAAAATGGGGTATGTCACTATGTGAGATGCATAAATTTTCCTTCAATGTCAATGAAATCCTTCCTATATGAAAGCCTAAACACAACTCTCATCCAAGAAATCCAATGCAAGTAACTCCTTAAATCCATAAGTGAAATGCAATTAAGAATGCAACTATTTTGTATTTTTCAATATAAAAGAATGAAAAATGCAATAAAAGTCATTTAAAAATCTTAGCCTCTGCAGCAAGTATAAAACACAAGCCCAATAAGACACTGAGACAAAAAGAGTAATGCACTACTGGAAAAACAAAAGATAAATGACTAAAACTATTTCAAAGAAAAATCAATGAAAAAGTGGTCTTTGGTCACAAAAGAAGCAACCAACAGACAACATCAAAACCCAGGAAGACCCAACCACACTCACAACCCACCCAACAACTTCCCACAACATCAAACTCAACCAAAGGGGAGGATGTATGCGACTGTTTAAAGAACAACTGCATATGTACACGACTTTTGGCCAAAAACCTACATGTATACACGGATTTTGGCCAAAAACCTGCAAGTATATGTGACTTGTGGCCAAAAACCCGCGTATGTACGTGACTTTTAGCCAAAAAGCTGTGTATACAGAGAAGACAGTGGTAAAAAGCAGGCCAAGAGTCAAACCAATCTAGGGGAGTGTCAATGGATGAACATATTACTAAATGCGAAACAAAAACGAGGAGAAACAAAGAGCAAGTCAAGATTATCAAGCACATTGTGCCCCCAACCCCAAAGAAAAAACAACTAGGAACCTCCCCAGTATGGTCGCCAATTCTGT
Organism: Pseudotsuga menziesii; assembly: GCA_001517045.1. Taxonomy (NCBI): domain Eukaryota; kingdom Viridiplantae; phylum Streptophyta; class Pinopsida; order Pinales; family Pinaceae; genus Pseudotsuga; species Pseudotsuga menziesii. The sequence goes on from LPNX010163928.1 coordinate 161,495, forward strand.
TATGGAGAGAAACTTCCTATGGCTTGGGGTGTACCACAACAGACAACTTTGACACTAGAAATCAATCTTTCCCAATATGCAAGAGAAACTAAACATCTAACACTAAGGGATGTTGAATCGTACCTTGTTCCGGATGGTTGAATTAGATCCCCGTTGAGCTTTCCAATTCACGCTTGTATTAGTGATTCGCTCTGAACAACAACAAACAAGACAAGCATGCTCTATAATAGCGTGTGTTAGACCTACTCTAGCATATATATTCAATAATGTATAAACAATTAAACACATCCATGGATTCAATAGTCATATTCAATTGCACATACTTGGATAGGAAAAGATATTTCTATTAATAACATCAGAGATTACAATAGTGACAACCTCTGTTGTCATGTCTATGAACCGGAGAAATCGAGTCCTCCACTTGGGCCTCCACCACCTCAATCCTCCATCTCTCGATAGCAAGCTCACAAGCAAAGCCAAGCTTGAGAAGAACACAAAGTGCTCCAAAGGGACAAAGGGATGCAGAATCAAGTATATGCAAACTGTGGCAACAATGGACTATAGTTTACTTGCTCTTCAATTCCTCTTCTTCAATGTATCCAAGGGGTTCCTTATATAGCACTCCAAAAGGGTAATGGAGGGTCGAATCCGAGTGATCTCAAGGCATATGGAAGGACAAGAGTGAGGATATTCGGACTCATATGAGGAAAATTTCAAAAATGTTTGGACTTATGCACACATCCCGATGTACGTGGCTTTGAGGTCAAAAGTCGCATGTACATGCGAGTATGGGATTAAAAGTCACATACAACAATAAACAGGGGTTTTTTAGGGATGATCTTGGAACAACAAAGGATAATATAATTCCATGGGGTCTAAAGAGTCTGTAGAGGGACAGGGAAGGCCATACATATGTGATCAACCATGTGTGGTAAAATCAGCTATAACAATTTATACACATCAAGTGAGAAGCCTAATAACCCAACATGGCCAACTTATCCTCTCAACCAAGGATGACTTGGCTTGGGAGACTCACAACAACATTTAAATAATACTTTTGTGGGTACTATTAACCCGACTTACAACGAAGCTTTTACCTCATGACTTTTACATGACCAAGTACATCGATGACATCTCTGATCGGAGAAATAAAATCTCTGAAAGAGCTATACGATAAAAGTACAATATAATATCTTATGAAGTTACATTTCTTTCAACAATTATTCCTATGATGTGTACATTGATAAAATCCTTTTGATCCTCTTGACAATGGATTTTGAGATAAACTTATATATGATGTTACAAAGGCATATGGTCCTAAAATATTTAAATGTTTTGGGGTCATTCTTCTTTGAGCTTAATGCAATTAAAGTTGAATTTATGGCCCCATGTGTTTTTCCTTAAATGGATTCTTCCACAACCCTTAAAATTTCTTCCTCCAAAAGTTCATAGAATCGAAAATAGAATTATACAGTCCAACCATCAAGAACATGATTATTTTCTTTCTTGAATGAGTGTAGAACTTCCTTCAATTATTCTCTAGAATTGGCACCTCTAATCCTTCATTCATTTCTTGATAAAAAAATCCTGGGAAAGAGTCTAAGGATTCTCGTATGCTTTTGAATATGTGAATCATTTGGTTCCGTGAAAAAGGAGTTAAAATGTTCTTTTACAATTGATGGTAGATATTTGAAACAACAATCCTTAGTGACATCTGAATGATTCAACTCCCAAATCATATTAAGTGACTTCATGTGAGAAGCGAATTTATGAAATCGTTTTGTATTACTCTCTCCTTCCTTTAACGAGATCGTGTGACTCTTAAATCTCCAAGTTATTTCTTCCTTTTCCAAAAGAACCTTTTTCTGATATTCCAAAACCTTAAAAACCTCTATCTCTAAATCACTGAACACTGTTACAGAGTTGTGTTGAAATAAATAAGTTATCTCCTTGTCTACCTTTGATAGTTTCACTTGTCTCTCTACCTTATTTTTTCTATCCCATTCAACACTTAGTTTTTTTATTGCCTTTAAATTATTTATAAATTACTGCATTGTTGTTTCACCATACATCATGTGACTCTTAAATCTCTCTCCTTCCTTCAACCAGATCGTGTGACTCTTAAATCTCCAAGTTATTTCTTCCTTTTCCAAAAGAACCTTTTTTTTTCTGATATTCCAAAACCTTAAAAACCTCTATCTCTAAATCACTGAACACTGTTACAGAGTTGTGTTCAAATAAATAAGTTATCTCCTTGTCTACCTTTGATAGTTTCACTTGTCTCTCTACCTTATTTTTTCTATCCCGTTCAACACTTAGTTTTTTTATTGCCTTTAAATTATTTATAAATTACTGTATTGTTGTTTCACCATACATCAAATAAAATAATTTCCAAAATGAGATGACTAAAGACCTAAAGTCATCCTTAGTCAACCATTCATGGTTGAACTTGAACAGGCCTAGGGGTTTCTTATAATCCTTCTCTATCTGAAGAAAAATCAGGCAACAGCGTGAAGAACCTCCCAGACCAACCCAAGATCTATACCTCTCGATTTCTTCCACCAACTTTTCTGCTAACAAAAACCTATCCAAATGCTTCAAACACCAATAGTCCCTCCACTTACATTTCTCCAAGTCAGGACAAGTTGGGTAGGTTCAACATCAATTATCTTAGCTTCTTCAAAGAAGTTATTGAATAAAGGACAAAGAGGGTCATGGTTTGCAGAGGCACCCCATATTTCTCTATAATACAATTTTAAGTTCAAATTTCCATTGAGGATTAGGTTGTCTACCCTTAATTCTCCTTGATCATTTAAGTCTTACTATAAAGGTATTCAATTACCATAAGGATCATATAAGTTAACAATTTCTAAATGTATACCTAACTCCTTCACTTTACCTTCTAGTACAATTCCTATACAGAGAAAACTTATGTTGTTAGCTACAAAGGAAGGACTCCAGGTAGTTGACACCCCCTTGATATCCCAACAACATCAATTACACAAAAATTCCAAATAGGCAATAATGGATATAGGGTGTCAATGGTTTTTTCCCCTAAGGCCATGTTTTTTAATAACATAATAACATGAAATATGTATTCAACAAATAATCTATAGAGGGATTGGAATTTTGGGGAACCCCCTACCCCTCTTATGTTTAATGAGAGAATTATCATTTTCTAACCTTGTTCGAGGGCTTCTCTGCTCTAAGCACCCCATCAATAGTTAGTTGTTTACCTTGCTGGAATTCATTGGAAGCTTTAGTTTTAGCTTTGGAAATATGAGATTTTTGACCAATCTATGCAAGTTGATTTTCCATCATGGCTAGTCCACCTTCTACCCCCCTCTCTTAATCTTCCAAGAGCTTCTTGTACCTATGCTTGTAATTAATCGAGACTAGATTCTTTGGCATTGTCTTATGGAAAATTTCCCTCCCTTTAACCATCTTATGCTCAAAGCTCAACCCAATTTCTTCCTCCCTATCACAGTTTTCCAGAACATATTTACTAATCGAGATGTTGGGAACCTTTAAATACTCCAACAATCCATTATTTCTACTAGAAGCTACAGACTTCAAGGAAGAGGAAAATGTTATATTAGTCATGCATGCAAAATATGTGAGATTCTTAGGCATTTCTTTGTAGGGATGAAGCCTCTCTTCCACCAACTTATTTTAAGAACCTGACCCAATTTCATTCTCACTACCACCAACTTTGAAAGGAGGATTACTAACAAACCCCATGTACAAATTTACTTGTTTCGACAAGCTATTTACTCTATTGGAAGCTACATACTTAGGAGAAAAATATTTCTTAACAACAAGCAAGCATGGAGATGAAATTAGATTGTTACTGAAATCCTTCACAAAGCACGTTGATGCTAGAAGGAATAAGAATTCAATGCTTCCGATTGAATCCATTATGGACTGACAGGGCCCTGAGAATCCAATTATTTTGCACTTTTGGATGTGAATCCTATTTCAACTTGATCTTATGAGTTAAGGCCTAAGAATCATCCATCCTAGATTTTTTAATCCACAATTTTTTAAACAAGGGACTCTACTTGGAGTTAGAACACTCCTGCAAAAGGCGACTAGCCTCTCGACAAATAAAGAACCTAAAAGGAAGCTTATTGTAATCCAATGGCTATGTAATGTGACCCAATATCCATTCAACATCTAGTTCTACCAACAATCCCTCACTTACCTAGTGTAGTTGCTACTCCTATTAAGGTTGCTTCCATATTCGACAATTCCAAAGGGATACCCGATAACTGTACCCAAATATACTGGACTACAAAAGGTTCAATTTGAGGATAGAACCTTGGGTACCAATACTTGAGTACCAAGATAAATGAACACCTAAGCCAAGATTGTGATTTAATCAACACTATATGTGCTTTATATTTAAACTTAAAGCAAAGCCACCCTTTGACCAAAATATTAAAATGGGGAATATATCCTATAAGGGATTTACATCCAGTGTCAAGCCACTGTGATACTGAGCCTTCTGTTAATTTTTTCCCATAAACTTCTCAATCAGAGCCTAGGAGCACAAAAATTCCACCTTATTGAAGCCAACATCCATACCTAACACCGATTTAACCTATTTTCTCTTAGACTTAACAAATCTGATATTTCTTTGATTTAATGGTCAGATCAAGTAACATTTTCATGAAAAGAATGTTGGAATATCAAGCAATACTGAGAGGGAGGGGGGGGGGTGTGAATCAATATTAATCAATCTATTTAAATTTTTATCACTTAAAAAAATAAACAATAANGTGGAAGCGCAATAGGGAAAACCACCAACACTTTCTATTACTGCAAAATTATATTTACAAATGGTTTCTGCATGCAACTATAGACAAGGATGCTACTACACCCTATTTACCAGTAACTACTGGAAGTAGGATACGACCCCCTGGTTTATCAACTACTACTGAAAGGATGCTTCGACACCCTATTTACCAACTACCACTAGAAGGAAGCTACTACCCCCTTGCAGGTATGTAGCCTGCCCTAGCGCCTATCAACCACCCTTATATGATAATTTGATCTTTGACTTATGTACACCAATGGATCTTCCAATTGAATGTACATAGACTCTTATTTGAAAGTTTAAAGCATTATTTATAAACCCTCAAACGTATCTCTTCATCTAACAGTCATGTATCTTCATCATGACTTTTCACAAACAAAAACCAATTCGAAATTACCTCTCTGTTGATCATTTTTAACTCTGTTTAAATTTATCAGTCACGACCTTCCGTAATTGCCTTTTCGCAACGTCCTTTCCACAAGTTGTCTTTTTGCAATTAACCTTCTGCAACGATATTTCTGCAATCTAAGGGAACACCTTCCTTGCACAACTACAGGTTGCAGGTTGCAGCTTGCAGGTTTGCTTTTTGATTTTTCTCGAACCTATTTCCGCAATTCCCTTTCCGCAAAACTTCTTTTGCAATTGCGAATTGCAGATTGCGGGTCTTCTTTTCAACTTTTGTCGAAACTGCTTATGCAAAACTTCTTCCACAATTTGCGGATTGTGAATTGAGAGTCTGTTTTTCATAAATTTTCAAGCATGAATTCCCCAAATCTCTCCCGCAATTCTCTTTTCGTAGTTTTAACAACCTTGTGCCTTGGCATTGTGGAACCTATTCTAGACCATTGATCTCTCTCTCTCTTATGATCTGGGTCGTCCAACTCTTCACTTCATGGAAAATTAGCATTATAATGATTCCGACTCCGCTTTTCCAACTGTGTTATTTTGGATCAATCTTTTTGAACTATTTCATCAATGTTGCCTTATGATCTTATGTTGACATCAATGTCAATTTAATCAGCATTATTTTTTTATTCCTTTGTCATTGTTTAAACTTTCCCTTCCATCATGTCCTTGGTTATTCCTTTTTTATTACTAAACTCATTTGACATCAATGACAACTATATTCAACAAAGAATCTAGAAGAAATACATCTTTACCTTTCAAGTTTTACCCTGAACCTTTAGCACATGGAACATACCACGTTTAGGATGCTTGATAAATGTTGAGATAGATGTATTGTGCTTTGTTTGAGTGGATGTAGACTTACCTGAGACCAAATCCCTTCACATATCCCACAAGACATAGAGATATCCACGAAGGACTCTTTCCTGACTCCATCATTGAAATAATTTGAGCAGTGCCAAACATACATAAGTTTATCATGAGTATGAAACACTGTTGGTGAACCAATGAGGTCATCCTCACCATAATCTAGTAAATCATCTATCCTCCACCTGCTAGAAAAAAAGACTCTCGATCCATGTGTTGAAAAACTGAGTACTTCAGCCTATGAAAAACCTAGTCAAAGAACCCCCACAATCCCCCGACTACGTTATCCAAGGAAAATATTATCTTGGATGCAGGGCAAGATATTTTGAGGTCATGTTTGATGAGACTTGACAAGATCACGAGGTGGGTTTCCACAAGCATGGTAGTTAGGAAATATCATAGGCAACAAGGGAAAGATGAAAGATAGTGATGGTGGTGATTTTGATCAGAAGCACTAATACTATGAACAAATATTTGAAAAAAAGTAAGTGACAAGGGAGCAATGGGATGCTATTCCATCCATATGGGTGCAGAGAGAGCCATGCATTAAGTATGTTTGTTCATGTGAAATTATTTAAGAATGGAAAGGAGTTTCGTTATTGGGAGATGTGGAGCAATTATATTTATAATGCCACTAGACATTATCATAATCAACACACATAATTAAGTGATGCATATAGATACAGTGAACATAATATAACCCCCCCTCAAGGATCACACCTAATTATATCAATCCCTCACATCTATATGCTTAATTATCTTTTTACCTAAGGGAGTTTGATTATTATTTAATTAATGTTGTGTCAATCATGCGCACAATTAACCACATCATACCTATATTCCCACGATCAATACCTATGAAACACTATCGTGCACACCTAACCCTCAATTCGTAATCAACCCACCTTGAGCCATAACCAATTAAACATGCTTAACCCCTAACCCTTAATAAACCCTTAATATTGTAATTCCTAACTGATTGGTCGAGACTTGAAATACTCTGTATTTGTCCCACACTACTTATGTATATCGTAGGATCATTCACAACACATACACAAGCACACACGATGTTGATGATAATACATGTACATGATTTAGAAGAGTAGTATTGATGTGGAATGATCAAATCCTAACATGGGGATTCTCCGTGGCAGCAACATACCCTATAACATCACCTAGCTAACAATGACTACAACTTGTCTGCACATAATACTTAATGGAACAACTCATTAACACCAATCCCTCTAAACCACTAAATACTAATTTGAGCCACACCATTATTAACCCACTAATATTAACATAACCCAAACCTTGCGCCTACTCCTTAAACCACTGCCTATGACCAGCCCCAACCCCCTAATTGGTAACCATCTAGTAACACTTTAATCACAATCCCCTACAAAGCCAACTTTCATAATGGAAAATTTTTTGGTGTTTTTAGTGCCTTATAGTACATGTAATTTATCTTATAATTAGTTGTATGTATGTGTGATCATCATTTAGAACACTCATAAGACTACTTTTTACCATATTTTTATGTATGTGTGATCATCATTTAGAACACTCATAAGACTAATTTGTACCAACTAACCATATATTAACTTGTACTTGCATAACCTAAATCTAAGAATAATGGTCATCAACAATGAGTCTATAGATCCACACGACTCACATCACAGACACACTTATCACAACATTGGTACCTAGAATATTAATGTAAAATTAAAGAGAAGAAGAAATTACGAAGATGATAATATTTCACAACTCCAAACACACACATCAAACACATGCACATAATATATGCATTTGCCTCATGTACATAAGTGACACACCAAATCACATAATTGATGCATGGTGCATGATCCCCAAATATAAATGATATATGGCTTAAGGCCCTATAATGTGGACCTAGACTATGGTTTAGTCCTGTTACCACCTAAGTTGTACTTAGTGGTTTTTTATCAAGTGAGCCTGGTGAACCGGACAAATATTTTTTGTTCGGACTTCAGAAGACCTTCGGAAGTGCTTCTGGGAAGTGCTTGTTGTACTATATCACATGTTCATACCCCATGAGGGAATTGTAATAAATGTTCTAGCATGATAGTGTCTGTAAAAGACTCGGTCTCTTAGACTTTATTTGTCAATCCGATCAGCCTAGGGTGTTTTTTCCCTTGGTTATTATTGGTTGTTGAATAAACGACTGATAATTTCTAAGTTTTTCACTCAATACCTCCAAAGTTGGGGTGGTCGGCTTGGAATTTACGCCTATTGAGGTTATTAGAGTCTATGTGTCAATGTATAAACATGCTAGGCATCATGGTCGAGTAATATGAACATGTTTAAGTCCCCCTAGTTTTTTTTAAATTTTTTTAATTTTTTTTAGTGTTTTTTATTAAAATTTATTTTTTCCAAAACTTAGGCTATTTTTTAATAGTTTAATTGGAAAAATTGGTTTTGTAATAAAAGTGGGCTAAGAAGTCAAATTCAGTCATGTAGGTGCTCATTTTCAAGCTAAGAGCACCCAGTAAACCTATATACCCACTATTTCCTAGTTTTGAGTGATTTTCCATCACTCAGGTCAGAAAGCCCCAAAAAATAATTATTGATTATTTTAATTGATAAATTGATGAATAATGGAGCAAATCCAAAATCCTAGATCAATGGATTCTCAACCGATTTGATTGAAATCAGTCTCATTGACACCAGATTGACTGGATCTGACAAATCCTTGACTGAAGGAGGTGATCTGGGTGGATCCAAAGTTGAACTTCAGCTTCCTTTATGGGGAATTGCGCCCTCTCTCTCTCCTCCACATGTGTGGGCTCTTCTGGGAGCTCTGTGGTTGATGATTCACTCAGCAAGTCAATGTGTCAGCTCAATTAGCCCCCCGATTGACATTCTGACTCAATAGAAGCGCAGTTCATCTTCAGATCAAGCAATGATGGACTCTCCTTCAGCTGTAGTGGTCTATCTCCTTGGGATTTGCGCCCCCTCTGGGATGGGGTTTCAATTTTGTGTATAAGTAAAGCATGCCTGCCTCCTTTCCTAGTTAGTAAGAGTTGGATTGAGGAGCTATTGCTGTTGCAATACTGTGTAATATATTTTTCTATTGGAATAAAGTGAAGCTTTGGAGGCAAGATGGTGTCATGTCATTGTATGTGTGGATGCGCATTGCCATATTTTACTGAGGTAACTTGTATCTATGTTCATAATTTGTTGATTGTTTGTGGATTCATTGCTAAGATTGATAATAAGTTTATTATAATCTTGATAGGAAAGGAGTTTATTAATACGTTTATTAGCCATCTCTTTCCTTTTTGATGCATGTTTAGAGATCTAGATTCAGCATGTTTTATAAGTTTATATGCATGTTATTCTGAAATCTCTATGTATGTATTAACCGGATCTCACAAGTATTTTGGCAAGTCTTTGGATTCAATTGCAAGTTCCTAGCTTGGAGAGGATGCTGATATAGTTTGCTTCTTCACTCTATCCAAAACCATTCAAAGGCATTGTCCCTCAACATTCCACCGGAAAGCTCCACGGTTGATCTTCAAGGCTTCCAGCAACAAATGCTCTTATTTTCCTCTTCCTCCTTCAATTTTTTCTAAAATCAGTCTGGTTACTTGTTTGCAGCTTTAAAATTGTTTAGATATATCAATTTCATAGTTTATTTTACATATATCTTGCTGCCTTAAATCTCATAAACTAGATGTCATTCCTAAATGAAAATTTACAAGCATTCTAGATCTAGTTTTAGGGAAAATTGTCATTTTTCAAGGCTGTGAAAGTAGATCTAAAGCTTGTTGAATGCATGGTTGTTTCCTTAGAATCTAAAAAGTTATATTCAGCAATTTAAGTGCTTCATATTGGCTGCCCCCAAAGCAGGCCAAGATCCCAAGGAAATCTTGCTTTCCTTGGTTCCTTTTTCGCTTCTTTAAAAACTAGTTTTAACTTAGAATTTTTGGGTAAAAAGTTTGTTCATCCAATAGTAATTTCAAAGTAATTTTGGGCATATTTAACTGTGATAAGATTTATGGTTTTTATCAGGTGTAACATAAAAGAGGAGGAGGCGCTGTCCGGAAAGCATTTTTGGACCATTCAAAACCTCCCAGGGGGTCTCCATCTTCCCAAAATTTCATTTTTTTGCAATTTGTAAACGTTTGGTCTCATTCCATATAAGGACCAAGTGGATTAATTTCAGTTTTCTGATATTTTAATTGCTTCTAATAAAAATAAAAATCTTTTCGAATAGGCTCTTTCGAGCCTATTCACCATTCCCCCTGGGGGGATTCGCGTCCGTGTCTTTTTTTATTTTTTTCATCTTTTTTCATTCTAGTGTAGTGATAATATGCAGGGGTATTATACTTTGACTTATAATCATTGTCATATTCCATATCTGGTGGTTTCAAAGTAATTTTAATACTTACCCCACGAGCCTCCTTTTGAGCCGAAAGGTGAAGAAAGGGTCGTGGTAGTCTAATTAGAAAATTATGGTTTGCTTATTTGTTTATGCTTCATCTAATATCTTTAATTGTTTTAAGTAATCATAATAAAATCAACCCCTCCTTGGTTCCCCGATTGAGGTCCACTTGGACCAAAAGAGGTTCCTAGAGGGTTTTCTTTTTAATAAGGAAACCTCTTTTAAAATTTACTAAAAATAACAAAGACTCCAGTGTGTATGCTCTGTACTTGGCTGCGGTTCGTTCGATCAATCAAGCTGCATCAAAATCACTTGAGTGACTAGATTAATTAGTCTTCACCTCCAAAATTGACAAACCATTAGGCAAAAATCCAACGCCTCAAACAAATTGTAAGCGGTGGCAAAATACCCAAAGGAGTGGGAACAACTGGAAAGTGACCTCGAGGCGCCAATCTCTGTGACACCCTGATGGGTGCGTTATGAACAATAGTCTCTGAGACTCCGTTCCATCCCACAAACACCTTGCGGGTAGCCGTGAAAGTTCACTTTTGGACATACTCCAAGTACCCCTCGGGTATATCTAGAGTCCCCTTTTCACCTAATTTAATTCATTCACATTCCACATTAATTTAAAATCTACAAAAGAGACATTTGCAAAACATTCTTTCAAGCGCATGTAAGCACATTATTTTCTCTGTTGACTCCATTTAAGGCACTGGTGATTTATTTGATCAATTCTTTCGATTATATATATATTGAGTGTCATTACTGTGCTTATCTGCTTAAAATATTGCTTCGTGTTATCTTTTGTTTCCACTAGTTAATTTCAAAACTCCTAAACAACTTAATTAATATAACACCATCACACTAAGTAATTAGCCTTAGTAATTTAATAGGGTCTACCCCCCTTGTCTTCGTTAGGAGTTAGCCTGAACGGAGGAGTCAAGAACAAGGTGATAGCCTTGACTCAAGACTTGCCCCCAAGGACACACCGAGTGGCTTGAAGATTTTTGCCACATAACCCAGTTGTGTGAAAGGCATCAACAAGTCCATGATATCCAATAGAAAAATGTTATGTCCTAGACCTTAATGGATTTTCATGATCAACCAATATTACATGGTCCTAATAACAATGTTTGATGCATCAATCCTTAATATGGTCGGTGATAATCATGACTTGTAGAATAAATATTTCCTATGTAAGGCCAACTATGTGGTAGTATGGGGAACTACGTTGCATGGCCCATGAGCCATAGACGTAATTATTATGGCATTATACCCGAATTTTCAACCCTCATGTAGTACCATGGATTAGGGCCCAACAACCATCATTATTTTTGTAAATATCAAAATCACCACCATATCCCAAGTGCATATGAAAAGTTATGTTTATAGGACTTGGTCCCATTGCACATGGTTTGGGAGCCCCATATACTTCGACAAGGTGGTCATCGTTGAGTCGATGCTTCCTCTATGGTTGTGTTGGGAAAAAGAATATCAAGAAGGGGGGGAATAAAAAGCATGGGAAATATAGTACTTGGTTTGAAACTACATGTCATGTGGTCGCTGACAACGCTGATTGGTCTAAATATCATCAAGTCAAAACCATTTGTGGAAGTGGTTTAGGATAATAAGTATTGTAGGACGCCATGTCTTTTCTAGGGATACAATATATAACCTATTTACACACCAACAACATAATTAGTAGGCTTGCTCCTTTATAGATGTGATGTAATTCTTGGAGATCCCTACTCATCATGTGGCCCTCTTGACTTGCTCAACTCAACTATGTGCATTCACTTCTCTATGAGTTTTTTCTTTGTTTGTGTGCATTCTAACTAATCATCTCATTTATGTATGGCTCACCTTTCTCTACTAATTTAATGCTGGACTCCCCTATAATATATTAAATTTTTTCTCATTAGCCATATGAGACAACATGGTGTATGTCTTTGCCATCTCAAACATTTGTTTTTTTATGTAAGCAATGAGATAAAATGAGATACTAAGATGAGAAAAGGCCAAATGAACTTATCTAGTCTTATAAGGCCACAAACAAGGGTCTTAATTAGGTTTTAATTATTTATTAAGGGGCTTATGTGCCATGCATAGGGCATAACACCACCACATATTCCCTATTGCAAAAATTATTTACATATGAGAAATATAATATTAGAAGCATCTCGGAGTTTGAAACACTAAGCACAATAGTTTTAGGGGCGATGTTTACAAACCTATCCCTAATAATCATGATAATTGATGTTTTGGAGGCATTGTTTTAGAAACCACCACCAACACTACAACTCCCATGAATTTTAGGGATCGATTTAGAAATACCACCATCTAATCCATTTTTAGGAGAAATATTTTTGCAATCACCCCTAAAAGTCATGGGAATTGAATTTTTGTAGGCGGTTTATAAAACACCAACTCCAAAAATATAAAATTACCTCCAAAAATTCGATTCTCGTGACTTTGGGGGATGATTTTTAAACTACCTCCAAATGTATTTTTAAGTGTAGTTTTTTAAAACCACCCCGAAAGTCATGAGAATTGAACTTTTGGAGACAATTTGTGAGAAGATGCCTCTAAAAATTTAATTCCCATGATTATTGGAGGAAGTTTTAAAAAGCCATCTTGAAAGCTCTTAAAAAGCTCTTAGAGGTGTTTTTTCCATGACCATCACAAGCCTAAAATGTTGCTAAAAGCATAAATTATTGTAGCGTTTTATCTTCCTTCCTCCAATTATTGGCGTGTCAACTTTGTAGCTTGAGTGTGGTTAGGAGTGGGAACATTTCACTCTCTATAGTTACTAGTAGTAGCCATTTTTTTACTTTCAAATTTTCTTTCCATACTAAAAGACTTCATCAATAATTTAGGTTCAAACAAATGTACCTCATGTTGAATTCTCTCCTTTAAACTACCCATAAATAGATCCAACATATTATCCTGTGGAATGTTCTTCATTCTAATGCTCAAATTTTGAAATTCCTTAATGTGCTATATAACTGGACCTCTTTGCTTATGATTAATTAATTCGCTAAAGAAGGTGTTGCTATTAATATCCCCATAAAGTTCTGTAAATTCATGATCCATAAATATAGACCAAGAGAATATGGAGGTTTTTTTATGATCAAAAAAGAATTAGCACCACACAAATTGATCAAACTCTAAATACAAGGGTGTAATTGTCACCTTTTGTAAAGTCGACACTTGTTGTAGATCAAAGTATTACTCCATTTGAAATATCCATGTTAGCAAATTATTAGCTCAAATATTTTCACATCAATATTGGAAATGAATTATTTTATTGGTCTCGAGTTGAATCCATAGTGATGTGGAGCTTGGAGTGATGCATGATCAAGTGTTAGGGATTAAAACCTCTTGTTCTTCAATTCTGTTTCAATTTTCTCAATATGTGGCTAGGACTCAATCCTATTGTTCTCCTTATCCTCTTATTGAGGAGTTGAATTATGGGTAAGGAGTCTTAGCTCATTCAAAATCCCCCCCTTATATCTTTGAGATCACATTTATTGGCCATATTATGTTCCATATTTTACATCTTCTATTCCATATTTTCCATTTTACTTTCTCTTCCATTTTGTGCACGTGTCAAATCCATCTTTTTCGCTGATTTGTCATTCATCTCAGTGCATTTTTTCTATAAATTGGATATATGGTTATATATCTCTTTACTTTCTTCCTAAGTCATAGTTGATCTCTCTAGAGATAAAATTGGTGTAGAATTTTTTTCACTACCCTTTGTTGTTGATGTTTCTCCAATATGCAACATCAGACACACATTCATTATGAATGGGGATCAGAGTAATCTATTATATGATATAGGACTATTGTTGAATTGAAAAGATCTAAGAAGTGTCTGGGAGTTCCTAGAATGGGGTCAAATCAACATTAGTTCCCTATGGAATAATTTGATCTGCAAGTGAGGAGATGAGACATCAACTAGGTGAACTTTTTTATGACGAAGAAATAACTAAAGAAGTCAATACAATCAATTGAATAATTCCTAGAGAAGGTTGAATACAAGGATGAGCAAAATATCCCAGTAAAAGGGGGAACTTGACCCTAGAAGAAAAAAGTACAAGTCTACTTCAAGAGTGAAAATCAAGTCAAATGAAGAATATAACTAGAAGTGTTTTCACACTTATTTTGACACATTCAAACAACACATCTACTCTCTCCACAAATTCATACCTCCAAAGAAGGCCTAGCAAAGGCATGAAGCATAATTTTTGGGGCTCTCTTATTCTCTAATTCTCTTGGAAGATTATCTACCCTTGTTAGGGTTTCTTGTGAAGGAGGGTGAACTTATCATGTGCTAGGGATCAACTTCATGTTTGGTATTGTTCTTGAAATTTAGATTGATTTATTGTAATAAAACTTTGTTGGGTTTTCTCCCATTTGGGTTTCCTAGGGAAAAATCTTTGTGAGTCTTGTGGATGGTTATCTCCCAGTGATGCTTGTTTTATTTTCCGATGCAAGTACATATTGATATGCAATGAAGTTGTGGGATGAAATAAATGATTGAAGAATTATTGAAGAATTATTGTGAAATAATAATCAAGGATTGAAGATTGGATTAAAAATCAGCATGCTATCTGAATAGTTCTAAATAGAAGCCATTACCAAAGACTATTGTTCCATAATATGGAAACTAGGGCTTCCAATTTTGGACACTTATCTCCATGGTTTGTACTTGAAAATCACACAATGGAAGTCACCCTAGGAGGGTGCACTTATATGTGGAAGCATATCTCAGTTTTGTGAATTTTCAATTTTGACCTAATTTATACTAGGGTCAAGAACTAGGGCTTCCAGTTTTAATCCTTTCCGACCATAGATTGGGTTAAATATTAGCAAATTGGAATTCTCCCTAGGAGGGAACATCTATCTGTGGAGTCATATTTCACTTTTGGCAAAATTCAATTTTGGCCTAGCTTCTGCTAGGGTTTTTGGATTAGTTTTTAAGATTTTGTCAAGATGGTGTCCAGTCTTAGAGTAGAAGATAAATTGTATGGAGCTACAAACTTTATATCTTGGAAGACCAAGATATTCTTCATCTTGGATGAAAATAAAATCCAGGATTATGTAAAGAAAGATGTCTCAAAACTAGAATATGTTGAGAATAAAACCAAATATAAGAAGAATGGAGAAAAGGCCAAGAGAATATTGATAGATTATGTAAAGGATCATTTGATTCCACATATTTCTAAATTGAAGGCTACAAAATAGATGTTTGATTCCTTGGTGAGTTTATTCTGGAGTAAGAATACCATCAGGAAGTTAGCTTTGAGAAATCAACTTCGTTGTATGATGATGAATAGCTCGGATTCAGTTGCTACATATCTGATGAAAGTCTCCCATTCTAGAGATCAACTTAAAAGCTATTGGAGACATTATTGATGATGTTGAACTCGTTACATTAACCCTTAATGGACTTCCTTCTTCAAGGGAGTCATTTTTCCAGAATATTTGTGGAAGATAATATTTTCCCAATTTTGAAAGGCTATGGGATGATTGTGACCAAGAGGAAGCTAGAGTATTATCTAAGAATAGTCTTCACATACCATAGAATGAAGAAACACAAGCTCTTGCAGCTCTACATGCAAGAAAAGGAAAAGGAAGAAGAAACTTTGGGAGAGAAAATACAAGTGGATGATCTTCTCTAGTTCAAGAACAAGAGAAGAAGAAGGATCCCTCAAAGGTCAAGCGCTTCAATTGTCATGAATTTGGTCACATTGCTTGTCAGTGTCCTTGGAAGAAAAGAAAGGAAAGGCAGCTTGCATTGATAGTAGATGTTGAAGAACCTCCACTTCAGAAGAAGATGAAAGAAGACAAACTTGATGAAATTGTAGATGATCTCTGGAAATAATACTTCTTCTAGTTGATACAGATCGATGACAATGGAATCCTTGGATGTGTTCTTGTATTATGTATGACTCCTCCTAGAAAACATGAAGACCAAGGATGGAGTTTTCTATAAGAAAAATAAGATCAAAGTTGTTGAGGGCTTCAATGATTTCTGCAAGGAGGCATAGATCAAGACGGAGTCAACAAAATAAGCAAAGATAAGTATTTTATACTTTGTGTTTTTATGTACTTAATTTGAATTACTATTATTGATGAATAACATAACTATTTAATTTAGTATTGGTTAACCCTTGTGGGCATTTCTATCATATCGGTACATTTTGAAGACTATGGAAGATGATGATCTGTGATCAAGATCTACCCATGTAATTCTTATGGGAAGTTTCATCTAGTATAACTATGATGCTCTGATCAAGTATTGGGGAACAAGACTCCCGAGAGACACTCGTAGGAGTGAATCCACAAAGTATCTTTGGTTGTCTAGCATACACTCATATGCTGAAGAAAAAGAGGACGAAGACCGTACCCCTGATTAGTCATGTGTATTGACTAAGTGTGTACGAGGTTCGAGATGCTTAGCCTTAATTAGTCATTTGTATTGACTAAGAGTGAATAAGGCCAGAGGTCACATTGCATAATCTATGTGGGAGTGATTCATGATGGAGTGATCTATTCTTATTAGAGTGAGTTGACTTGTTTATTTGATAGGGGATTTCATCTCCTTGTGAAATAGATAAAGTCTAATCTAATTTTGAATTTGACATGGTCTCTAAGGAGTGTCTGGTACTTCTCAGATAATGGTCAAAACAACATTAGATATCTATGTGGGAATAGACATGTATGTAATGAGATGACATATATGAATACATAGGGATCAACAGTGTAGAATGAAACATGTTGCTTTAGTGCTAGATATTCAAATGTAGAGTGTCTAGATGCAGAGGGAGAAAGACACTCATGTGTAGATGGAGTAGAGTGCTCCTGTATAGAGGGAATAGCTATAGAACAAGTTGTTGATGGTAAAGGAAGTGCCCCATGGTCTTCCTCGGTTAAAGGGAGTACACAGCCGAGATCTTGAGAGATTTGGGATGATGGAACACAAGTCCATGACCATACCTATGGGTGCAAATCTGGAGAAGCTAAGTGATTCTGCTTCAGATTCATATTAGGTGGATCCCATGATGTGAATATCTAGAGAAGCTTAATGATTCTGCTTTAGATTCAAATTCAGTGGATCCCATCATGTGTAGATATGGAGAACCTGAGTGATTTAACTTCATATTTAGATTCGGTGGGTCCCATGATGTGTAGATATAGAGAAGCTAGGTGATTTCACTTCAGATTCAGATTTGGTGATGTATAGGGAGTTGATTAGATCCTTGATGAGATATTTTGCTTTGCAATGAGTACCCTAAGCCAGTTCATGGTTGAGACAAGACTTCTCCATTGAGTTGTGGAAAATCATGGGATGAGGCACCTGTGTGATACAGTTGGATATGGTCTGAGAGATGTCTTAGGTGATGAAGTGAAGTTGTATAGGTATACATATTTTGATTGGGTGGAGGAAATGGACATAAAATAGCACTTTGGGGTGTTGCTTCAACTTGGACCAGTCATGATTAAAAAGAAGAAATATTCTATGGCACTCAGTACAATAGAGGTAAAGTATATTGCAGCCAGTGTCACAGGACCCTTTGATTTGGAGATCAAATATCACTTCATATGATACATGGTGCAAAAGGAAGCAGTGAAGCTCCAGTATATATCCACAAATGTGCAGGAATTAGGCAGACATTCACCCTTGGAGATTGATTCATATGGCTAGAGGTGAATGGCTCAGATAGAGTGTTAATGGGTCTACATACAAGAAATATAAATTCACGACAAACGAATGAGCAATATGGGGAAGACATTCACTCACAGGGTTGTGCTAGTGGTGAATGGCCCAAACATATAGATGAGAAGTATGGGGAATACATTCACTCACATAGTTGTGCTAGTGGTGAATGGCCCAAACACATAGATGAGAAGTACGGGGTAGACATTCACTCACAAGTATGTGTTAGTGGTGAATGGACCAAACATACATATGAGAAATATGGGGTAGATATTAATTCACAGGGCTATGCTAGCTATGAATGGCCCTACAAACTTGGTTGTCTTCCACTCACGGGGCCATTTTTGGCTAGTGATGGATGGTCCTACAAAAGTGCAGCAATGGGTGACTACCATTCTGGATAAATTGCCATGTATTGGTTAGTGGAGTACCACAGGGCCATTTGGTTAGTGTACTATCATGGGACCATATGATATTGGATAGTGATGGATGGATCTACAACATTGGGTAGATGTTCTACCATGGGAAATGGCCCATGTGTCAGTGGACTACCACAGGGTCATAGATTTGACTAAAGGACTACCACGAGACCATGTGTTCTGGTTAGTGGAGTACTACAGGGCCATATAATTTGGATAGTAGGATACCACCAAACCATGGTATTTAGATAGTGGATATGTATACATTAACTCACGACAGATGACCATGTGCACATGGTTAGTGGTGAATGGCCCTGATGTAGCCTTACTTAGACCATGTCTAAGTGAAGAAGGCTCGAGGTGCCTGCATGGTATGTGATTTGGATGGGAATATGTGACTGCAGATACATACATTATCACCAAGTGTAATGCTTGGTGTCATGCAAAATGTCTCCCTTGTTGAGTGGGAGTAAGTGTAATTCTTGGCATCATGCATAATGTCTCCCTTGCTGAGAGAGTGTTAATGTTTCTCCAATATGCAACATCGGGTAGACATTCATTATGAATGGGGCTTAGAGTAATCTATTATATGATAGAGGATTATTGTTGAATTGACAATATCTAAGAAGTGTCCGAGACTTCTTAGAATGGGGTCAAATCAACATTAGAGATATATGGAAGAATTTGATCTGCAAGTGAGGATTTGAGACATCAACGAGGAGAACTTTTCTATGATGAAAAAATAACCAAAGAAAGTCTAGAAAATCCATTGAATAAGTCCTAGATAGCATTGAAGAAGTCCCAGATAATTTTGAAGACAAGGACGGGAAAAATACTCTAATAAAAGGGGGAACTTGAACCTAGAAGACAAAAAGTACAAGTCGGCTTCAAGAGTGAGAATCAAGTCAACTAAATAATATAAATAGAAATGTTCTCACACTTCATTTGACACATTTAAACAACACATATTCTCTCTCCACAAGTGCGCACCTACAAGGAAGGCCTACAAAAGGCATGAAGCATAATATTTGGGGCTCTCGTATTGTCTTATTCTCTTGGAATATTATCTACCCTTGTTAGGATTGCTTGTGGAGGGAAAACCTCTCTTGAAGGTTCAACTTCATGTTTGGCATTGTACTTGAAATTTAGTTTGATTTCTTCTGAGAAAATTATGTTGGATTTTCTCCCGTTTGGGTTTCTCGGGGTAAAATCTTTGTGTATCTTGTGAATGGTTACCTCTCAATGATCCTTGTTTTATTTTATGCTACAAGTAAATTTTGATATGAAATGAAATTGTGGGATGAAATAAATGATTGAACAATTGTTGTGAAATAATAATCAAGGATTGAAAATTGGATTAAAAATCAACATTTTCCATTTGGGCTCACAATTATATTTATCTATAGTTCTTATATATTTGAACGTTACCAAAGTTTTTTAATCACCCCAAAAACTTTTCTCGTCAAAATAATTGTCAATTGTAAGTTACATCCTTTTCAAACCCTGATTTGGCCACTATCTTGTTGGACGAAATCCACGTATGGTAACTCTGAAAGTTCATCCCTCTTGAGTCTCTTTTTTGGAAGTATCACATTATGTATTCTTTTCAATCCCATAGGTTTACCGAATTTTGAATTATCAAGAGAGAGATACATGGTAACTATCAAACAACGTGTTGTTTTTGGAACTTTTAAGAGACTGAAGTTGTATAGTCTGCCATGTGTCCATTTTTTCAAATCTAATTATAAGCTATTTACCAAATATATTATGGCCTGTATATTATTCCATGCAACTAGTTTCACTCAAACTGGAGCTTGAAATATTTTGATATGACAATTTTACTTGGAGCACCTACGTGAGACTAGTTTTTGGATTACTCTAAGACACTAACTTTATCTGTCTATAACTCTAAATTTATAAAGAATCAAAACCATACCATAATCACTTATTTATGTTTTATCAGGGTCCAAAGAAATTTGTTGTTTGAAACTTCCCCAAAAAACAGTTATAGTGAAAATAGTGAGGTGACTCATTTTGAAAGAGCCAACCCAAGAACCTTATGCTATGATACCAAATGTTATGAACCAAATAACCCAAATAGATCTATGCCTTGAGAATGAAACATATTCAATGATTAATAAGCCTATTTGAGGGGGGAACCTTCTTTTACAATATATCCAATGCACAAGATGAGATTATCTAAGAAACTAGATCTCCATGGTATTATAAGAGGCAAATGTTACAATTATAATTAAGGTCCTAGATGGTCAATAAAGACAACACTAATGTAGTAATAAAGATGTAATGTCACAATATCTAGGGACTAACAAATGTTCATTTTGGAAATATTCTTGCTTGTCATTTTCTTTTGGACAAGCCCTCTAATTGATCACTAAATGCAACAAGCTAATTCTAGATATATACCATTACCAAAGATGACTAACCACCTCTAGTTGTAAGATCCAAGTGTATTGAAATGTCCAATGCCTCGTCTTAAGATTTGATCTTTTATTGGGTTAGGGGAATACCGATGTAGTATACTAATATAATAGTAAACCACTACCCGTGCCAAACATCATGCATCTAAAATGTTAACTTGCTCGCCAAGTCTTTGAACCTTTAATTATAATCCCAAACTAATTCTTCAACCCTATATTTTATTTCCTTAAGTTATAATATACATTGATGTTATAATTTTGGCTTTCGAAAGTATTTGATCAAGTCCCTCCTTATTTCATTGAACGCCTTTGTATGTGTTTTAAGTGTACTAGCCTTGTACTTCATGTACCATTGGAGAGACCGGTCTCTAAAGGTTGTATCGAACTATACAATATTTATGTCTTTGCTTGTTATGTTGTTCACTATACAAAAGTATTCACATATGAAACACTATTACTCTAAAATGTCACTGTTGGTTCCTTTGAGCACATGAAGCTTGATAGTTGAATCATCTGATGTTCCTATTGTTGAAAAGTTCAAACTTATTATCAATGTACCTCTTCTATTTGCTACTTCTCCTTCTACTCTATGTTGAATAATGTTCCTAACTTATGTTTCTACTTATATTTCTCTTTCATTTGATATATTGAAGATGGGGGATGGTTCGAAAAGGGATTATACAAATTTGCTTCTCTAAATCCTTCTTCACTAGAACCAAAAGGCTCTTCCAATATCATGTGATTGAACAATTCTATAATAGTTGAGGTGTCCTCACTCTCATTGAGTTCATCCCCAAGATCACTCAAATCCATATCATTGTTTGAATCATTTTTCACTTTCATCTATATCTTTAGTAGTTCTTACTAACCACTGGAATCTAAGATCACCTATTCCTACTCTACATAATATTCCTTGGTGTGGGATAATGGTGTCACTTCCTACAATCTACACCCTTTCAATGGCTTCTCTACCTTGACACACACCTCTATCACAATCTATGCAACAAAATATTCCTCTTGTGTTTCCCTTCCTCTTTTTCCTACACTACTATTACTTGCTGGTATGCTTTCTCCCCTTTTTCAAAATTTGTCATATTTAATTTTCCAATTGCCTTGTGCAACAAGTTCCTTCATTTATATATTTATAATCTTGTCTTTTTCTGCTCTTCTAGATCCACTTTCCTTCATGTTCTCTTATCTCATATCCCTTCTTTATCCCCCTACCCCCTATTGTGAGAGACTTATATTGTCATGGTGTGAAATTCTCATCTACATCATTCCTTTTTTAATAAACAACATTATGATTCATAGTGGTATATCCTACAACAATCTTCCTCTTGGTTCAACCTCAAAATCTCTTTTAGCCACATTATTACATGCCGGTGTTTTATTGTTGTGGAACCTACCATGTGGAATGTACACTATTTAAATGTTAAATAGGAATCGATTGTTTATTAAACATCCAATGCTTCTATACTCTTTTAAAACTATGGACTTCTATACTGTGCCGACATTACTAACACTGATTATATGTTGATTTTTTGTCGATTAAAAAACAAATATGGACAACAAATAAAAAATATTAATGTGTATATTGTGGGATTAATGTCACACAGTCAACATGATAAATGTTGAATATGTTACACCACATCCTTAATGAGATTCAATGTTAGGTATAGTTATATGCAATGTGTATTCAACATTTTTAAACCTCGATTTCACGTCAAAAATGGCCCCAAATGTAGTAATGACATAAAATCGAATGACAGTGTATAAATGTTAACAAATACTACTGTATATCTGGAATAAATTGCAAAATATGGGTGACCATGATAGGACTATTGTGTGTATGTGTGTGTTGAGATATTTTCTATGCAAATATAGGGATACCAAACAAGACAAGTACATGTAAAATTTGCATAAACCTGATGTTATAAGCCTAAAATTTTGGGAGTACCACATGATTCTATAGGGTATGTTATATTATTTGCATTTAAATAGATGGTCGAAATCGACAGTCAACTAGTTAACAAGCCGACTGGAATTGAAGTTGACAAATGATAGCAATCTAGTTAATTGGTTTACTAGAATAGTCGATTGGTCGACAAGCACAACTGGTCAACAAGAAGTCAATGATCATAAAGCGGGAAGGAATTCGACAAACACTTGGACTTGAAAAGAAGCTCAACGAGTGGTCGACTAAAGTTGACTCAGTCAATTCAACTGTAATAATATAAGTGAAAGTTGTTAGGAAGTTATGGATTGCCATTAATGGAGCAATTAGTTGTAGCTAATGTAGTTGTACTGAATTAGAATTTTGTATCTATAAATATGATGTAATTTAAAAGGTTAAGTGTATTGGAATGAGTGGAGAAGCAGATAATCATGATGTTGTGATCTAGTAAATTGTTGTTGTAAACACTGGTTAAGAGTGTTGATAATATATGAGTGGTAAATCTCACTAGTTTGTTGGTTTTTCCTTGTAAATGGTTTCCCGGGATAAATTCATGTATATTGTGTGACTGTGTTTTTTGTCATAATAAATTTGGTTATATATAAATGTTATAATTATTATGCATAATCACTATTAATGGTATTGAATCCTTGACATGGTATCAGAGCTATATTTGGATTCAAGGAGACACCTTTATTGATGAGTGTTTTTTAATTTGATCATGGATGTGGAGAATATCTAGTTTCAATAGGAGTTCTAGAACATTGATTCTTAGTTAGAATGACCAACAATTCAAGGATAGAAATTGAAAAGTTTAATGGACATAATTTTGAGCTTTGGAAGCTCAAAATGGAGCATTTACTTGTAGATCAAGAGAAGTGGGTTGATGTTAGCCCCTAAAAAATACAACAAGTATGTCATTGAAATATTGGTAGAAACTCGACAAAAAAAGAAAGGAGTACAATCTGAATTTGTATATAAGATTTTGTGTTGCTGAATGTCTCAGGATAAGACACTGCAAAGAATTTGTGGGATAAGTTGGGAAACTTGTACTAGTAGAAATATCTAGTTAACAAGTTGTTTCTTTATAAGAATCTATATCTTTAGAGGATGAATGAGGGTGACTCAGTAACAAAGCACCTAAATGCATTCAACACTGCTGTCAATTAGCTGTTGTCTATGAATATCAAATTCACAGAGGGGGAGAAATGTATCTATCTATTGTTGTCTTTTCCAGATTCATGGGATAGCTTGGTCGTGTCTATTTGAAGCAATAATACCACATTAAAAATTGGCGATATGCTTGCATTGAATCTCTTATGTCAAAAGAGATGATGTGGAAGAACATGGAAGGATTGATCCACAATGTCTTGACGTGAAGAGGTCAAATGATAGATAGAGGAAAAGGTAAAACTTATGTTAGAAAATAAAAGTCGAGGAGTAGATCTAATACCATATCTAAATCCCAATGACGAGAAAATTATGGTAATGTGGTAAAATCGAAAATTATAAGCGATATTGTTAGTCGATGGGAGTCAGTAAGAACAAAGGATCCAATGAAGCTGCATAGTTGACTGAAAGTAAGCCTTCCATGGAAGAAAAAGGAGGTGGGTATTTGGCCTCGACAAGTACATGGTCAGATTGTGAGTTTTGGTTGATTAACTCTAGTACAACCTATCATATGACACCACACCAAGATTGGTTCTACGAATATGAGAAATACGATGGAGGTGATGTTATTTTAAGAGATGATTCATTGACCAGGATTGTTAGACAAGGTAAATTTTAATCGATACTAAAATATGGAAGGATACAAACTCTTCTAGGGGTATTTCATATCCCAAGATTGGTTTGAAACATGATATCTATAAGTAAGATGGGAAATGAAGGTGTGCATTTTGCGCTTGAGAAATATTGGTGTAAAATGGTGCGAGGAGCGATGATATTGATGAGAGGAGTTTGGAATAGAACACTATACAAGCTATTGGGAAGAACAAATACCAATGGATGTGTGAATATAGTCTTTCCTGAATACGAAAACATATATTCTTGTCTAGTTGTCTAGTTTTGGTATCAAAGGATGGGCCATATTGGTGAGAAAGGTCTTCATTCGATGCACAACAAAGGTATGGTCGAAGGTCTCTCTGGTTGTTCTTTAGAAGTAGACTTATGTGAATATTGTATTTATGGTAAATAGAGTCAGCAAGTTTTCCATCTGGGGCCATAAGGGCCAAGAAAATACTAGATTTAATACATAATAATGTTTTTGGACCAGTATTGGTCCCATCACTTGGGGGATCCCAGTATCACGTCTCTTTCATAGATTATGTATCTAGAATGAAATGGTTGTATTTTCTGAGGAATAAATATTAGGTTTTTGAGAAGTTCCAAGAGCTCAAAGCTCTTGTAGAAAATCATACTAGCAGAAATATGAAGGTGTTGAGAACTGATAACAAAGGAAAAATATATAATAAGTATTTCATCGAGTTCTATAGATAACACAATATAGCTGGACAAAACACAACTCCATACACTCCTCAACATAATTGAGTTGCTAAAAGAATGAATAGAACATTGATGGAAAAAGCAAGGAGCATGCTCAATGGTGTAGGTATCACACAAGAATTATGGGCATAGGCAGTCGACATGACATGTTACTTGGTGAATAGGTCATTATCGATGGCTCTAGTTGACAAAACTCCATATGAGGCATGGGTTGGGGAAAGGACCTATGTTGCACATCTTAGACTCATTGGGTGTATTGCCTTTGTGCATGTCCTAAAGGAGAAAAAAAACCTTGATAACAAGTCTAAGAAATGCATCGTCATCGAGTACAATGATGGAGTGAAAGGGTATAAGTTGTGAAATTTAGTCCCAAGGAAGATAGTTTATAGTAGAGATGTGTTCTTCAGATAAGTTGGAGGAACTTCCATATTTGAAGAGGATAAAAGAGAAAAGGAACCATAAAAGCTAGAGTTTTAATGGAATGCCGAAAGTCATGATTCAGATGAGTCAAATGAATTAGACAAAGAGGTGGAACAACAAAGTCTGGACATTAGGAGGTCTGGTCAAGAAAAGAAACAACCTAAAAGGTATAGTCCACTAGATTTTTCCTATGCTTTTGCATTAACTTCCATGGAAGAGGATCCCAAGTTGGTAAAGGAAGTGATCAACTAGACATAGGGTAAACTATGGAAAAATGCCATGGAAGAAGAAATGGAGTCCTTACGGGAGAATGAAACATGGGATCTAGTTGCATTACCAAATGGAAGAAAACATGTTGGCAGTAAGTGGGTGTTCACGAAAAAGTTAAACAAATCAGGTTAGGTCGACAAATACAAGGTTTCACGAGTAGTGAAGGGATATTACCAAGTCGAGGTAGTCGACTTTGGTGAGATATTCTCTCATGTTGGAAAGTTAAATTCCATCAGGGTACTGATTTATTTAGCTGCATTATTTGATCTTAAAATCGAATAGATGGAAGTGAAGAAATTTTTTCTTCATGGTGATCTTGAAGAATAAATTTATATGAAGCACCCTAAAGTATTCACAATGAAAGGGGAGAAGGAGTAGGTCTACATGCTCAAGAATGCCCTCTATTGTTTAAAGCAATCACCAAGGATGTGGTACCAAAATTTTGATATGTATATTCAACAATTGGGTTTTGTGAGAAGTAGGGTCGATCATTGTGTTTATAGTAAGAAAGTTGGTGATGATTTTATGTATGTAATTTTGTATGTCAATGATATGTTGTTGGTTGGAAACAACATGGATCTTAACATGGAGGTGAAACTATAGTTTTCCTCCAAGTTCGACATGAAGGATATTGGAGTAGCTCACTTCAGTATTGAAATGGAAATAAAAAGAGATCTAGCAAATAAAAGGATCTCGTTAAATCATAGTAAATATGTTGAGGCAATATTGAAATGCTTCAACATGCAAGAGTGCAAACTGGTTTAGGTCCCTATTCTTTTACGAATTAAATTATCTGTTGAATTGTGTCGTAAGACATGAAGAGATAGAGTACATGGCACATGTGGCCTATGCTAGTATTGTAGTTAGTTTGATGCATGCAATGGTTTGTACTCGCACTTGACTTTATATTTCCCATGCAATGAGAGTATTGAGAAGGTACACGTCGACACCTAGAAAATAGCACTAGATCGTTGTTAAAAGAGTATCCAGGTATTTGCATGGCACCAGAGATTATGCAATCTGCTACCAAGGAAAACCTAAAACTGATAAAACAATAAGTGTGCATTGTTTTTTTTAACTCCGATTGGGTTGGATATATTGACTATAGAAGTTCAACCAACATACATGTTTTCAAGTTATTTGGTGGGGTATTCAGTTGGATGAGTAGGAGGATTTCAATTGTTTCACTATCAACTACTAAGGCCAAATACATGGAAGCTTCTCATGCAATCAAAGAGGTAGTTTGTTTGCAGAGATTGTATTCAGAGGTTAGGTTTAAAAAACAACATGTTAGGTGGAATTGTGACTGTCAAAGTGAAATATTTCTTGAAAAGAACCTTCTATACCATTCAAAGATAAAGTATATTGATGTAAAGTGCCATATTTTTAGAGAAATGGTGGTGAGCTAGAAGGTGTTGATGGAAAAGATAGACATGTTGAAGAATATTGCAGACTCATTAACCAAGTAGGTGAGAAACAACAAGTTTACTTGGGGTAGGAAATCAATTGGCCTATCAGCCCTGGTCAATTTCTTTAAGTTTAAAATCTCTTGTGTATGTAAAGAAAACCACAAGTGGGATAATGTTGGGTATGTTATATTCTTTGCATGTAAATCGACAGTTGAAATCGATACTCGACTGTTAACAAGTTGAATGGAATTGAAGTCGACGGACAAAGGAATTTTGGTCGATTGGATTACTAAAATAGTCGATTGGTCAACGAGAATTTGACGAGCATAAAGCGAGAAGGAACTCAAAGAACACTTGGATGACAAGAAACTCAATAGGAGGTCAACTAAACTTGAGTTAGTCAAGTGAATTGTAATAGAATTATTGGTATCTATAAATATGATGTAAAGTAAAAGGTTAAGTGTACTACAATGCGTAGAGAAGTAGAATGTAAGGAATTCACCTTGTTGTGATCTAGTAAATCGATTTTGTAAACACTGGTTAAGATTGTTGATAGTAGAGGAGTGGTAAAGCTCACTATTTTCCTGTTTTTTCATTGTAAATGGTTTTCTAGGATAATTTTTTGTGTATTGTGTGACCCATTTTTTTCCATTGTTAAATTCTTTTATATATAACTCTTTGAATCATTATCTATATTTTTGTTGTTCATAATTATGTTTGATGCATCTTGGAACAAATATATGGTATCAGAGCTTGGTAGGCACCCATTCTCCAATTAGAGCGACCTGATCAAGTATGGGTTCCCTAGATCTATATAGTAGAATGCAGATAGAATCATTGTTATATGAGATCGATTGAAGGAAGTTTTTGCGGCCACTTAGATTTGCATGGTGAAGTGCAAATCAGTGTGTGCAGATCCATTGGCGTGAAGGGTTGGCGTAAGAAGCAACACAAGTACCTAATATGAGCTTTGTTGAAGAACATGGAGTGCAGGTATACAAATATTTTTTTCCTAATAGATCAAAGCATGTATGTTTCTAGGTATTCTCATTTTCTGAGGACAGATTCAAATCTAAGAATAAACAGATGGTTTTTGGCATGCATCATTTTTTTTACTATTAAAATGTGTCGTGAAGGAAGTAATTGAAAATTTGAACCGTGATATGCATGATCCACTTTGAGGTTGTGTGGGATGCTTCAAAAGGTTGAAATATGAATCCAGATAACTGCGGTTGAAGCGACCAGAGTCATGGTCTATCAGGTTGGTAAATTAAACAATTAAAGTTCACATGTCAAATCAACGAGGGTGATTGACCAAGCAAACAGGTTGGTCAGATTCAAGTCTACATATCGACCAGTGGTTGATAGAACATGAATCAATTAAGGGTCATTGGGAACGTGAGTCGACTAGTGGTTGAAAACAAAAGTGATTGACAAGGTAGATGGGAACGACCTATAAACTGAGGATATGGTCCACTAGTCGATTGAAGATATGGTCAACTAATTGACCGAGGATATGGGTCAACTAACAATATGGACGATGATTTAAATTGAGTATTGTGGATTGGCACAGGTTAATAGATGCTTCAATAATAAGATAGTCAAGGTCAATATCAACTAAGGGGTCACATAAAATCAACTAGGTAGAAAAACTCAATCCGAATGAGCAACCACAGTTAAGAACAACTAGGCAGTCGAATAGTCAAATATTTGAATACCAAATAGAGATTTTTTGGCCCTTAAGGGATGCCTGTGTTGCTAAGGGTTAGAAACTATTTGAAAGTATTATGATTTCTAATGCAGACATCGAGGAGGATGTGTCAGTGAAAACCATGGAAAAAATTGGAGCAGCGTGGAGAGAGATCGATGTAGCAAGTGGTGAAGTCTATGGTTGACTATGCATATAGGCCAACTTGGTAATCGATTGAGCAATATCATTCAAGTACTTAGTTCAAGAGCGTTTGGTTTATTATTGTATGAGTAGGTACATGCTCATGTAGATATTTTTTTTCAAGCAATGTTTCATTAATGGAGTTGTAATCACTGTAAATGGGCATATGGTCGTAAGGCCAATAAAAGCATGTGTGCCCAGTGTTAAATATGAAAGTAGGAAAAGCATGTGTTATTCTCTATTGTTAAACTTGAGGGGGGGGAGGTGTCATTCCCAAGTCAAGTTTAAAGCGGGAAATGTTGGGTTAATCTTGACTTGGTCATAGAGAAAGTTAACCAAAATTGGTTATTACTAGTATGAAACCATGGTATTAGGAAACCTATGTATTTGTCCATGGTATTCTTATGATCAAATTCTATAATGAGGTTGGTTGTAATCCATTGTATGAGGCACTAAATCTACATATGGTTGAGGGTATAATCATGACGAAAGATCCATGCTCGACCTATCTTGGACATATTTGGAAAAGGGGCATCATGAAGATCTTCTACTACTTTATCCTGGTTAAGGGTTTCCTAAAAAAAAAGACCTCATCAAAATATTATGAGCATCCAAAGAAAAAAACAATAATATCATAAACTGTATTCTCAATTCATAAGAGTTTAACATTGAATTAGGTTACCTTGTTATAAAAAATGATTATTACATTTTTTTATATATTTAATGATAGTTTTTTTTAAGGAAATAACTAGTTTTTACCTTTTATTTGATGGGATTGCTAAAATACGATGTAGAAACAATTTAAAAATCTTACTTTACACTATGTAGATATATTTTAAGTTAATTTTTTAATTTTTCTTTTAGTATAATATTGTCATCTTCACAATATAAATAATATATTCACTTTCTCAATTATGCGAGTGTATATTCTTTAAACTCTTTTGCACTTCAGATTTGTTGATCTACCTTGATTATTAGTTTATTTTCCAAGAACTTGATCCAGTTTGGAGTGAAAGCATTGGTATCTAAGCTTAGAATCCAATGCCTAACTCCTTAGTCATTAACATTTGGGTTGTACTGACAAAAAATATTTGGAGTAGTCCAACAAAATATGCTTGTTAGATGATCACTCCAATGAGGCCTAAGTATAGGAATCATGAAGTCAATCATATTCCTATGCTATACATTCTTAGTAAATTCCATGAAGATCCTAATACCCAACAACAAAATGGAGCAATACAAAGATTTGACCACAATGCACACACCAACTCGAATAATTCCATTAACAATGCACATATTTATACATGAATATAGAGAGCTTGCGAGTCAAATCAACTTTCACAATCTCTCAACAACCACTGCTTAATTCAATCAAGAAATATGATTTGAATATCAAATTATCTCTATTGGATATGATCCCACTAACAACATAAGAAATATACCTTAATTAAACTAAGGATACCACCAAATGAATCATTAACCCAACATTTACCCACCATAATGATCATTTAGGGAGATTCCAAGATCATCTTTAGATTTGTTGTAATGCCCCAAGTTGCAAGTTAATCATAGTGAAATATATATTATAGGAAAATAATTATAAATAATAATTAGATATATAATTAATGTTAAAGTGAGATTTATTAAGTTAAGGATGGATTAGTGCATGGAAGACAAGTGTCATCCATGCAGATAAACATTATTTTAATAATAAGAAAAATGGGATTATAAAAGGAGGGGAAAGGAGTTCATGGGGGGGGGGGGG